>JAHDVE020009419.1:0-17617 GCA_022606495.2 Halesus radiatus
AAATCAATCAGACTATTGTTCAAGGTAAGTTATGGAGGCTTTGCCAACCCTTCAATCTCGATAAACTGCGGCGGTGAATTCCAGAACTCAACCAAGTACAAAACCTTTTTTGTTCCTTAGCCAATAACTATGTTTGTTATTTCAAAGGAAAATACAATCTCCGTCGAGGCTCGAGGCTTCAGTTTGCCTTCTGGACTGAGACACTTTGAAATGCAGCCTTCAGATATACTGACAGGAGTGACGGTGTAAGGAATATCGGTTTCATGCATGTTAAGGATAGTAAACGTGCGGGGATAGCTCGTCTTAATGAATATTGGTTAAGGATACCAATAATACTGAGGTTTGACTGAGATGCTGAATTGCTACGGCTTCGGGATGACTTAGAAACTGAAGAATTCGATACTTGAGCCTACTTTGACGGCTGAAGACTTGCTTTTTATAGATTCAGCAGGAACCTCATCCAGAAATATTGAAATTTTCTATGATTTAGGAGCACTGTCGTTAGTTAAGTAAATGAGTTCGAACTTTCTTTCCTCCAATGGTTTGAGACTGTCTTTGGGAAGATTTATTTTGAGGTTATCACAGAGCACCCAATGGTATTTGAGTTAAACAGTGGCCAGGTTTTTTATGACTACTTCTGCGCTCTTTGGATGGCCGGGGTAGAGTTCATTAAAATATATTTTATGAGACTGGTTTTATTAGCTTTCAAAATTCGGTTGCACTCTCATCCCATTAATGGTGAGGAGTGCGAGTTCAGCAGAATAACCTTTTCCTGTAAGGCTGAACTTAAACTTCTTTCCGCTGTCGCACAGAATAAGGAGTTTTTAGTCTTTTTAGTTTTGCTATTGGGGACTATATGTGATGGCAAGTTTCACTTTCTCTTTTTTGTTCAGGCTGAAGACTCTCGGACTGATGGTGTAATTACCAATTTTCAGAACTTCCGAACTACCTCCCGCCTAACTACTGTCGAGACATTGTATCTCAAACTTGGTGTCTCCTCCAGAATTGGTAAGTTATATAATTTTGTCGAGATTATCTCCAATCCAACAGTTTCCGCAGTCGATTACACCTGGAAGATTGAGTTGTGCTTACTCGAGTTTTGTTATTATTGGAATCTAAAAATAATAAAAAATACGTACAAGAATACATTTTATGAGAGGCTTAATGTTGTACTTTAAAGATGTTCGACTCACTTAAAATAATAAGTTCATCTTGAAACTCGGTCAGCTGTTTTGGATGAAATCTAACAACTAACTTGACTGCCATTCCAGGTGCGATGTCGCCACTGTTTTTGGTAGGGTACTTAACCTGGGATACTGTGAACTCCTCGCATCGGAGCGGCGATAACTTGACTCTCTTGATGACTCTGGAAATATTAACTAAACTGATTTCGAATTCGTAGACGTGATCTTTCTTGTAATTGTTAAATTCGATAACTGGTGGGTCGCTTCGAAATGGACCTTGTTGGGAATCTGCTTGAGGTATCGTTTCCTAGAATAAATACAAGATATATTTAATAGTATTTGTTGTTTATTTAGTAGCATTGAAGAATGTTAAATTTCGGAATAGTACTTGCTTCGCGAGAACATCCGAGAACTTATTGAGGGTAGTTTTGGCTTCGTACCTGGGGTTCTTTTTGAAGTCTATTTTTCTATTAATGCGGTTCAACACTTCGTCATTATCCATCTTATCTTGCATCGTCATCTTGGGAAGCTCGGTTGCTCTCAGGGTTTCCTCCATATTGTCTTATTATATTTCGATATATTTTTTCCTTTTTTGCCTAATTTTTATGTAACTAACTCAATTTTATATATTTTAATATATATGTATATATAGATATATAATATCGATCCATATCTCATTTGTTTTGATTGTTTAAATTTTTAAAACTTTAAGAAGCAGATGATATCTAAATTAATTTCCGATATCATCCAATATATAAATATTTTTTTTACTAATGTTTTTAACGCTATTCAAATAATTCAACGATTGCTATACGGCTCGTTTCAATTTAATATAGTTACAAATTCCTCCAACTCAGATTGCATTTCTGAAACAAGAATACACGTCTTATTTCTGACTCGTTAAAAAAAAACTATGTTTAAAATATGAATTCCTTTAAAAAGAAATCGGGCATCAACTGTTGACTGGTATGCGGCTCGGATCATTATTTTGGGTGGCTGTATTACCGCTGCTGTTACTTTGTTTCCTTTATAATCGAATTGTGAGATTCTTCGTAGCCGAATAGATCTCTTCGAGCTTCTACCATAAAAGCTATTGCTGTTTGATTAGTTCATCGGGCTTTGGATTATCTCGAAACTTGATTGTTTTCACCAAGGTTTGCATGAACTCCCTACCAAGTACATGGGCTGCATCCATTTCTATGTTCGAGTCCCCGACGCAGATCAAGTTGGTGATTAACTAACAATAATTAATAAAACATTCGGTTTTTATCGATGGCATTTTGGATTGATTGAATAGGTGAGTTTACATTGATATCAAACTGGTTTTTGATGTTTTTGAAAGCCTACACTTTCCACCGATGGAAATCACCAGGGAATTCCTATTCATAGGAACTGCGTGCACTGATGATTTGTATTTTTTAGGTTGTCAAAAGTTGCCATGTCTTTTTCAAATATAAACGAGCGCTATACTCGACCCATCCTTTCGCTGCATTTGTTATTATAAACACGCGGCCATACCCTTTGGCTTTTTATAATAGTTTCACCTTTTTTTTTAAAAAACAAAACAAATATGATAGAAGATATTATGTTTTTTTTTGGTGTTGTACGGCATATTCGTCTAGATTTTTGACCAATATTTTAGCATCAGGACTTAGTTACAGAAACTGAAAGCCGCTGAGGTAGCTCGTGCACAATAATGTGTCATCCCAATCAAATATTAGAACTAGTATTCACCTTCATAATTAGAATAATATGTTGATTTTTTATGGTAATTCCTCAATAATAATACTGGATTGGTGTTTCTTGCTAGGCTCGAGCTTCATAATTCCCGTCGAGACCAGCTTGTTGATGTAGCTATTACGAATCTGCTCGTGAGTTTTTTTAACCAGAAATTCCAAGTAGATGTCGCCATTTTGGAACGACTTCTCCACCTCCATCTTATCTGGCTCGTCAGGACGCACGGGTGCAAAGAGCCCCAGCTTATCGTAATATTTATTTCTCTAATTATTAGAAATAATCGATTCGCGGTTTTCTCGAATCCAATCTCTGGCTTATTGGTCTGTTATTTATGAATTCTTCTCCATCCTGACTATTTTTTTTAATATGGAATTATATATATATATTTTCTTTGTTTTATTGAATGGAGATTACACAATATTTCAATTAAATATATTAATTAGCACCTTATTTTTTAGATCAAGATGAAGAAAGTACAAATTAATCTGATTTTTTACAGGGAGACTGTGTCTTTCTAAAATCAATGCCTACTTTTTTAAAATATAAATTACTGTCTATTTTTTCGACTAAAATAATTGGAGAAAAAAAATAAGTTATCGTTAAATTGTATTGACTGATTTTATAACGATAACATTAAAAAAATATATGTTAATTATACAAAAAATATTTATCCGCTAAACTATTGCTAAATAAGAAAAATAGGATTAACAAACGAAAAATTAAATACATAATCCTAATGAAAACAAGGAGACAAATCATTTCCAAACTTGCTGATTAAAATTAACCCAATGGCTCCAACGGAAAGCAGACCAAGAAATCTTCGACGAAGGCAAACCAGCCTCCACGGATGTTCGGAAATTAAATAAATAATATCACTGCATCTTCCATCCATATCACCAAGCCATTATTTCATTAAGACCTACCTCAAAAACCATTACCTCCACTGTCTACTTCATAAATCACTTTGAACAAGCCGTTGAAGCCCTAAATTAATAGATAATATGAGTACATTAAATAAATCATGAGCCATCTACTAAACACTCAAAACAAATATAGCGTCGATATTGGGAAATTGCCTGCCAAATATAAGGAAAGACGAAAATAAGCAATCCATTATATTTTAAAGGCAAAAAAAACTTTCGAGCTAAAACGCTAAACAGTGTCTCTCGCAGTGTATTTGCTGGATAAATATTCAAGTATGGTCGATTCGGACCACTTTCCGTCATTGAGTGTGTTACTTCAATCTTGTCTATTGTTGTCGATGAAATACTCATAAATATATCCTCCCGAACTTGCATCATACGCCAGTCCAAAAGACCATTCCCAGATCGTCCTTATTGAATCAGATATGCTCCTCACCCTATAATTTCAGCTGTGCTTCTTCAGCTCCATCGAGTTCTACGCGTATTGGCGCCAACAGCTTGAACTCGATTAAAAGTAGGATAAGATTGCATTACTCTTGCTAGATGTGTCTTTGTTCCGTATAGAGTTCTATCGATTTTCACCTTCGGTAGTCTCTTATTGTGCTGCTGAACTTTCGAGGAGGATCGCCCGAGGGCAACGCTGTGGATTAAGTGACTTCATGCTTAAAGAAAATAAGTTTGACTGCTTCAAATTGTTTTTATTGGTGTTGCACACTGACCTTTCTTTAATGAAATAGCTGTTAAAAAACGAGCAAGATCATCAATAGCTTTTAAATCTCTTGAGAAGAGCTTGATGATATTTAATTAATTTTTTTTATGATTCAATGTTATGATCATTTATCTTGATATAAAAATAATAATATAAACTTCCAACTTAAACCATTAACTGTAATATGCTCCAAAAAACAAATATTATACTTATGAAATATATTGGAGGTTTGGATATTATATCTTTTTCAATGATCCCCCATATGTGAGTCAAATGAATTTAATTACATTTAATTGTTTTATTTGCATAAGATAATCAAATTGAATAAAATAGCAAAATAAATTAATGATTGGAATTGCGATTATGGATTATAGATTGGGCGAGGCAGACTGGTATTTAATTTAAACGCCGAATAGGTTTTAAGAACTGTCTATGAATAAAATAATTCCATTAAGATTATAAACAGTCATATAAATATCTACCAATTCTATTAATAATAAATAAAAGTAAAAAACATTATTGCCAAAATTTGATTCGTTTTAATAAAAATGGAATAAAAAATTAATTATTAGTTGATTAATTAATTAATTTGTTACTGTTAGATATAAAATTATTGATATTGCCCATTGTTCAGGTACAACTATATTGTTTAGGTATAGTATAATAAAGATTATCAATTGATATAATTCTCATCATAAGTTTTGCTTTAAAAAAATATGGGTGTGCACGGACTATTGTTTATTTTGAGTTTTATATGAGCCAATACTTTGTATTAAATGTTTGTAGATTTATAATTTAATAACAAATAGATTTATTACATCTAAGGAGTCAACTGTAAAAAAACTAATAACAAATTATAAATATGCCAAGATTTGCTGACTACCAACAAATTCTGATTCAAAATCCATCCTTCCTCTTCGTTTATTTCGCTCTCCTTCTATGTAATAAACTTCCTAACTATGTCTTCTTTTGTATTTGTATTATTAATATATCTCTATTTCTTAAAATGTCACCTTATCTCCAATAGTGTGTTGTAATTCGCAAATCTACATATCTGATCAAAAAACAATAGTGGTATCCAATTATTACTCGAACGCCACTGTCATGTCTGGGCCATCTAACACAATAAAATATGGTTGGTCGACGAATAATTCAAGCAGCATTATTTGGGATTCGAATTCTCCTAATGGCAGAAACTGCGGGATACAATTGCGGTATGGTTTCCAGACTCTGTGCCCTGGAGTCAATATCTTGTTGTACTTGCAGACTTCGGGCCCTTATAACCTATCGCTTTCAGGGACCGCATTTGCCAACTTAACCTATAATTAAACCAATCCAACTGCATATGCATTCGATACTTCTGAAGATACTTGCGGTATAATTTTTAACCCATTCTCTTTTCCTATTTAAAAAAACAGTCAATATTTAACTATTTTTTTTTTAAATATTCAATTAATCTTAATTATAGTATTATCATTTCTATTTTTTGAGCCATTGTTGATAATATTCTACTTGACATTTATACTAATTTTACTTTTTTATAGGAACTGGAAAAACCTTTGATATATGGGTTAATCACTCAGGGATGTGCAGTGGCAACAAAAAACCGGGAATTCTCTTCTGGATTGATAATACTGCCTGCCAATCATGTCCGAAAGGATAGTATTACTAATATACTTCATGCACTTGCCAACCTTGTTCCAGCAAGTTCTCCCAATGTTCAGAGTGTTCATTCACAGCCACTTGTTCATCATCAGGATGTAGCAACACCGTAGCATGTACTACTTGTAGTATTGGCTATTATATGAGTCAAGGAACCTGTCTTACTTGCACCTCGATAAATAACTTATGCTCGAGTTGTTCGTCTTCGACTATCTGCGATGCTTGCAATATCGGGTACTACGTGGATGTTACTGGAAACTGTTCACAATGTTTTTCTCATTGCACGAGTTGTGATAATGCAACTAGTTGCAAAATCTGCGATTCTGGATTTCAGTTTAACAATAATAGCACATCCTGCTCCATACCGATTCAGATAACTCTGATAGCTGAGACCAAAGATACCAACAGCGATACATTTACCTGCCAGTTTCAGATGACTCCAGTTCTTCTAGATCTCACATACCTTTCAGCCACCCCTAATCAGCTATCATCACTCTTTATGTTCAATGACACTTCGAATGTCTTAGGAGTTGATTATGACTATAATACAAACAATGGAGTTATCACTGCAAAAATACATTACAACGGCACTCTTCAAAACAATGTGCTCCTTTTCAGCCTCACCCCTGACGGAACTTCCAATTACTCCAGCGCAACCGTCACGTTTGCAGTGAGTTCTAGCAATGGTCTCGCAGTAGTCACAGCTGAGGCTTCCGTGTATACTATGTCAAGTAATTTGGTGGTCGTCGTCAAAGTGTTGGCATATGCAGCCCTTACATTAATTACACTAAGCTTGTTTATTAGCAAAATGATTGGCGTTGAAACTTTGGGAGTCATACAGGTCGCTTTTATCGGTCTAGGAATTATAAAGCTTTTACCTCTGCCCATGTATTGCCTGATCGAACTGTCAGTAATCAACGGCTGGAAAGGAGTATTCCAAACAAGCTCAACAAGTGTTGTCAAAAACAGCAATGATTACATTGAGACAAGCCTTTCAATTCTAGGTTACGAATCTGAAACTGTCTCCAGTTTTAATCTGCTTTTCATTTGCATACTTGTGCCCCTGCTCTGTGGAGGTACAGCGATTTTGGTGTCAAAGTGCGTAAACTCACCCGATAAGTTTATCATAATTGGTAGGAGACTATTGGGAGTTTATTTTATGAGTTCGGTGCTATATTGTTTGTTGCATGGGACAGCCTCTGTCGTTATATTCATCCTCTACAATCAATCGTCATCTAAAAATCTATTTGCTATCAACATCTTCGAAAGCATGTTCTTGGTGCTAAGCCTGTGTGGTTGTGTATGGGTCTACCTGCGGTTTTAAGAAAGCGATTTAGGAGAGTACAAATAAGCTTTTAAATCAGCCAGTCCTTTTTCTAAACGATTTTACTTGGTCGTAATTGGATAAAGGATATTTCTATCCACATTTATCATTCTCTGCAGTGTCTATAACATAAAATACTTATTTTTCGCGGCTGCCGTTCCGCCAATAATAACCTCGACTCTCGTGCTAACTCTAAAGCCCTACAAAACACTATACAATAATTACCGGTGTCTACTGAATGAGGTTTCTATGATTATAATTATTTTCATATACGGTTTTATCAGCCTAGACTCTCTGAATTATAATTCAAACACTCTTCTCCCTGTACTAGTGATAGTAATTTTGATGCTAGTTCTACTAACAAATTTTAGCATAATGTTCAAACATGCTTACGATTTGAGAAACGAAGAACTTGGTAACCTGGAAGATTAAAAGCTAGCCAAAGCAGTGCTTGGGGTAGAGACAGACTTTCGGGCAATTGAATTATAGTTTCTCCAGATAACTAGAGAGAGGGCGAATCGAACCTATAACCTTTCGGCCTTGCGCCAACATGCCTATGCGCCCGAACAGCTCGACCGGACGAGAGAAGTCCCTTCCTTGCTGAATACAAGCATACAAAAAAGGATGCATTAGCAGAGCATCAGCAACGAGGCTGCTGAACTATTTTAGAAAGAGCAGTGACAAAAAATATAATATAATAGGTATATATATCTAGCCTCTCCTATTAATTTTATCAAATAATTTATTATATCGTATTTTTTGCCAAATAAAATGATTAAATTGGATATCCTTAAACTGTGAAAATATCATTGGTTGAACCAGTCCTTGAGCAATTTTCTCTGCTCTTCCAAGATGAGAACCTTGCTCGCTCTCTCCTCGATGGTGTCTCCTATTTCGTAGGCTCCAGGGCCTGGAATATTCGTCCGAAGCACAATGGGGAACTTCTGCTTCCCGAATCTATCCCGATCGTCCTCCAAAAACATATAATTAGGGTTGGTGAGTTTTTCTTTCACTTCCTCCACCTCCTTTGTTTATTAAATTTCGATGTGGTGTTTTCCGAACATCTTTATGGTTTAGTCTTTCAGATTTATTTTCTCCACGGATTTATCCTGTTCTTTTTTCGGTGGCGACTTTTTGGGACTAGAAGCCTAAGGGTTCTTGTGCTCAATATGTGAGTAATAGCCAGGCCCCGGAACTATGTTTGCCTTGGCGATTCTTTTTGCTACTTTATTTCTCGATTCCGTCTGGAACACTGCCGACGGTTTCTGATGTAATGAAAAGCGGGCTTATCTCTCCTGTTTTTCCTCTTCTTTTAACTGAAAATAATAATTTTAAATCATGCTTTGCTCATTCCTTTCCTGTGCTCTGAATTTTGCTAACTTTTCTTCTGCTAAATTATGCTTTCGGTTTCGATGGGCACTCACTACCCTTGTATTTGCATCGCTTCCTGACTGGTCAGTTTGGTTGGTCTTTTTTCGGATTTATGACTCTTTATGTATCAAATCAACGAGTCCGTTTTTGAAGTCTGGCACATGTTGCCTGAAGTTCATTTGTTATGCGTAGTTGGTAAATGTGGCTCTGGTGGAAACAGTCTGTACTTCATCCTTGTCATCATAGGAAGGAGTGGGAAGATGCATATTATCAAACATTTCTATGAATGATTCTGCTAAGTGTGACTTATCTTATTTGAAACGACTCTCTTTAACTTTAAAGCCTTTTTGCTTGACATCATCAATTTTGAGTCGTATTGATTTGCCTGGAATGCTCGGGAGATTGATTCGAAAAGTTGTTGTATTTTTGGTTTTCATAATTGTGAAAATATAAATAATTAATAGGTACAAAAATAATTATATAATTCAATTAAATTATTGTAACTTTGCCAAAATCAATAATTACTCAAAAAATACTAGTTTAGACAAACACAAGATAATAGACTGATGATTAGATGAACACTTTGAGTATTGTTTAAACCAAAACCATAGTTTCTCATACTGACTGAAGTTTACATATGACTTTGGTATATTATATATATTGTATTTTTATTTTTATCTTGAAGAAAGATACATTTTGATTACAATTGTTTTCTTTATTATAGTTAAATAGGACCAGCCAAAGATTGAAATCCATCTAATTGGAAATTTAATTATTTATCTTATATACAAATTTAAATCGATCTTAATTTATATTTTGGAAAATCTATCCCATGTAAACAACAACACAACAAAAACTTATTCTCGCAGTTAGTCTCCCATTATTCGGACATGCCATCCCTATCTTGAGAATTGCACAGGCTCTTCAAAAACGCGGTCATCGAGTGATATTCGCGTCATCATGGCATTATCTCCCACATGTCTAGAACCTATACCCGAAAATGCGAACAGAACCTCTCCAAGATCCTTATGGCGAGTAGATGGAGAAGGAAGGCTTCGACTTCGCAACTTACCTTTTCAAAAATATACCTGAGCTATGGAAAACTGATTTTGGAAGGATGATTGATTAAATCAAGCCAGACTTGATTCTCTCTGATTTCATGACCTTTGCTGCCGTAAAACTCGCTATCGAACATTCCATCCCTTTGGTTACTAACTTCCCAGGTCCGATGAAACTACTCCAGTAGTGCGGAATCCTACCATAATTTCGTTCTAACATAAATGTTCTTGGCTTGACGATTCTCAAACCAAATCTGATGTTCATTCCATTCAAGGCATCTTTTCCAATTATGTTTGAACACTTAAATTTAGCCTCAACCAACGGGGTTCTCTTAGTTAATTCCTTCTTTGGATTTGAGTAAGCTTGTTTTCTGCCCCCAAACATCAAAATGATTGGCCCATTGGAGAGAGAAGAACCGAACACCGACGTCACAACCTACTTCGAACCAGACCTTGTATAATGGCTTGCCAAAATGAAGAGCCAGCGTAAAGATATCATTTACGTGACTATGGGAACTATTGCCAAACTGAAACCAAACCTCATCAACACACTCTTCGAAGGCTTAAAATTAAGCGGATATGGTGTTATTTGGAGCTTGAAAAGCGGTCATTTACCTGAATAAAACGATAATTTCTATGTTCGAAAATGGCTTCCCCAGGCAAAGCTATTGCATCTCCCTGATATCAAGGTTGTTATTTCTCACTGTGGGTGGGGAGCAATAATGGAATGCATTGCTTTCGCCAAACCCATACTTGCCTTACCGTTTTTCGGAGATCAGATGATAAATGCCAATCAAATCAAGATCATCAAAGCAGGAATTATTCTACAATAACAACCATCAATAGTTCCGGCCTTTCCAGGAGGATTAACTTAAGAGAAGGCAAGGTTTACAAAGGAAGATGTTGCTACCAAGCTCCAACAACTTTGCGATACCCCAGTATACGCTGGTAACATGCAGAAATTGAAAAGACTTTCAGGAGGAACGGGAGGGACTCAGGCGGCCTGTGAGGAAATTGAAAAAGCCATCCGATATGGAACAGACCATTTAATTGACACTTCTTTGGTAAAATTTCAAACTCCCAGATCGGTGTTGAGTATTTTTATGAAGATTACTATTGCATTTATTATGGGTCTGGGAATCATAAATCGGAGTAAACTTTTCTCGTGGATTAAAGATCTGTTCAAGAAAAAACTTTTTTGACTTCAAATAAAACTACTTTATAGTATTAACTGATACCATTGTATCACTATATTTTTTACAACAGAGATCAACAAAAAATATATCTTTAATTTATCACAAATTTAATGATTGCCAAAAAAAGGAAACCCATAATTTTTGTTGTTAGTTGGATTTGGATGCATATTAGAGTGGAGATGTTAGAAGATGGATAGACAGCTAGAATAACTCGGCAACGTCCGTCATTCAACCCCGAACATTATTGAATAAAGCTGTTCTGAAGGTCAGTCATAAAACCTCTCGAAACACCAAGCTGTCTACGGAGGACCAATACTGCGGTTACCGCTGTACCTCCACATTTTTTTTTAAATCAAAATTTGGAGATATATTTCCATTATTATTACTAAGTTATTAATAAATCACAAACATTAATTGGAGGGTTTATTTCTGATGTTTACGAATATAATGTAAATATGGGAGGTAAACATTTTTATTTCAAATAAATACAAAAAACAAAAAAGCAGTAAAAAGCTTTGTTAGGACTTTATATCCATAACAAAAACATAAATACAAATGTAAAGTGGAACTTGGACCAATATTCCGTTAAAAGTTCATTGCTGATTGTTTATAATTTTGTATGGTCTCACTCTACAAAAATGTAGAAAGATTTGTGTTTTGCCAATGTATTAAATAAAAAATCCATTAAATTATATCATTTGATCTGATTTTTTCATAAATTCCTTGCTTCTTCCAACAAATATAATTTAAATAAATAAAAAATATATATTTTCAAAAAGATTTTCTGTTATTTTTTTATTTATTGATATTCTATGTTAAAAACCAAATTACTCAAGTACGAAAGATATGGTCAGTTTATTGTCAACAAAAACTAACTTTTAGGGAGAGGCTCCTTCGGTTCGGTTTATAAGGGCTACAATCTCGACACGCTCAAACCCATCGCTATCAAGTAGGCACGCCTCGACGAAACGATAGAAAAATAAATTAACACTCTCAAAATCCTCAAACACGAAAACATCATTTAGTATCTCGACTACAAGAAATACAACGATAAAATATTGATGTTCATGGAACTGTGCAACGAGGGGAATCTCGACGACTTGCTTCTCTATACGAAATCCCCCAGCCAGCTCATCGAATATTTTAAGCAGATCGTGGCGGGAGTTAAAGAAATGTATAACAATAACGTGCTCCATCGAGACTTGAAGCCATCGAATATTCTTGTCAACAATAAAAAAATTAAAATCGCAGACTTCGGCACTTCCAAAATCAAGAAGTTAGCTACAGAAAATGAACATCAAACTCTTGTTGGTACCTTAACTTTCAGCTCACCTGAGGTGTTAAAGATGAGGCTCGGAGAAGTTTCCACTTACACAGATTAGTCAGAGATATGGTCTCTTGGCTTGATTCTCTATTATATGTTTAATTACTTTCATGAAGGGGAATCGGTAAGCGAGAGACAGAGGATGAGTCTGCCCTGGTCTCAACCAGACGAGAAACGACTTCTCCAAGACATTCAAACAAAATAACTTCAATTCAAAAACCCTGATACACCAGCGGAAATTAAATAGATAATCAAAAGAATGCTTGTGATCGATCCAGCTAAAAGAATGAAATTTTAGTAACTGTTTGCTTTAAGCATCTTCCAGCTCAATAAAAATTAAAAAAACAGTCAGAATATCACCGCTCATAAATAAAAAACATTCGCCTATGAAGCAACATTGACACTATCGGCCACCCAGTTGTGGCAGGTCGACGAAAACCTTGTCGACAAGCTCAAATAAGTCGACAAAGAAGGAGAGGATTCGTTACTCTAAGTATTGTGCATTCGAGACAAAGGGACTTTTGCTATGAAGCTTCGGGAGAGTATCAAATCGGTTTATTTAGATAAGTATTAGAAATTCTGTGAGTGCTTGACCAAACTCACATACGACTCGTATCAAAACTATCTTAGTTTTTCGGTCTCCTCTTTTAGTTCTTCGAGTGTGCACAAGGACAGGTAGACTCTAAAATAATTTGAAAAAGACAACCCGAACATTCGAGAATGTCTCCCAGATTTTAAAGAAATTCTTCAGACGAATGCAAGTCGCTTTATAAAAGCCCACGTTGATTTAATTAATGGAAAATAGTCATACTCAATTTTTAAAGGAGAAGAAGTTCCGATGTTGTGGATGGTTTACGATGCTTTGATTATCTACAGCATTGACTCATCTTGGCCAGTCAAAAACAAAGGACATAAACAGCTTTAAGAGTTTTATGAGTGTCGATCGAAGTTTGTGAGAAACAAGTCCGTACTGAAAAGACTTAAAGATGCCATTTCTCACTACGCTGAATTCAATAACTTAAACTGAATTGATAAAAATAAATTAATAATAATCTAATATTTAAAATTTATCATTGAATCCCTCAAAGAATATTTTTTACAAAATACATTATTATAAAACAAGAGTATCTCATATACATTTTGAATTAATATTTCTTATATAAAAAATTAATAACTATTCATCACTAATGGAAATATTTGGAGGTATTAAGCGATTTATTAATAGCAAATCCACTCCGAAGCCCGAAGATTTCGAAGCCAAAGGGCTGCTGAGTCCTGAACTATTCGTTGAAGCAGGCGACCAGATCACAAACTTCGGCTGGAAGTGGGAAAAGGCGCTTTCAAAACAATCGAAACTCCTGCTTAACCCCAACAAGCAGTTTTTAGTCAGCAAAGCAACCTCCGATCGCAGAATCAAATCAATAATGAACGAATAAGTGTCAGAATAAATGATTAACGGTTTTATGATGCCAGTATTCAAAGGTGAATCTACCCAAGAACCAAAGGAAGAAGACTATAGGATTTATCAGATCAGTATTACTTATGATGAATATTACTATACTCCGAGACTCTGGCTGGCCGGAAACGACTCATCCGGGAGACCACTCACTTCGAAGCAAATATTTGAGGACATCATGAGTGAGTACCAAAATGAGACGGTTACTGAGGAGACTCACCCGTTCCTAGACTGCAGAATGCTGACTGTGCATCCTTGCAAGCATTCATAAGTGTTCAAAAAGTTTATTGAAGAGGGGAAAACCCATTCCAAGAAAATCAAGCCACATCTGTCTTTGCTGATATTTTTGAAGTTCATGAGCAGTGTGATGCCGACCATCCATTATGATTATACAATTGATATTGAAATTTGATAATTTCAAGAAGCAACATTTGTATCTTTTGATGATATCATTAATTAGTTTTACTCCTAATATTTTGGGATATTTTAGTATTTGACCTTCAATGCTATGATCAAATTGTCGGATTGAATAATCAGAAGAAGAAACTTTGCATCTATTATGTGAAGGCCTTTCCACTTGATTTAGTTTATAGTTTTTCTAAAATAAAAAATACATTCAATTAGACTTTTTCTTTTTAATAAATATCGATTGATGCATTTATATAATAATCGAAAAGTGTTGAAACAAAGCATTCAATGATGTTTTATTTTTTAAATAACTGTTGTTGATAAATGTGGAGTGGTTTGCTGATAATCTTATCATGCTGCCTCCTTGTCCTTTTTAGCAGCAGCTCTCTTGGCGCTCTTTCTTCTGACTCTGCCTGGCTTTCCTCCGGCGAGAGAGGAGTTGTTAGCGAAGTCCACTTTCTTCTCGGAATCTACTCTCACTCGGAACTGGGCTGAGTTTACGATGTCCTTGCCGACTCGGATGTGGCGGCCTCTGATGAGGCACCTGGCATGATGGATGCTTCTTGCGAGGCCTCCTTCCTTGTAAATTCTGGTCTGCAGTCTTCTTTCAAGAAATTTGGGGAGAGTCAATCCCAACACATAATCCAACTTCTTTTCGTTGTCTGCCAACAGACCGTATCGGGACATTCTTCTCAAGAGTGCACTACCTAAACTGGGCAAAAAAACACGAAATGAGAGAGTTGAAGAAATACATACCTTCGAAGAGACGACGTGGGTCTTTTTCCTCAAGGGTGAGGAGCTCACGAGCTGCCTTTCTGATTTTGGCGAGGGTCAACTGGACTCTCCAAAGTTCACGCTTGTTCTTGAGACCGAATTTTCCGACCAAGACAAGTTCGCTATCAAGTCTTTCCTTTTCGTAAGGACGTCTAGGAGTCTTGGATGTCTTTGAATAGTTTCTGTATGATTTGCCCATTGATTAAAAAAATATATATATGAAAATATAATATAATATAAATGGATATTTAATAATTATTAATATTTATGTGTATACATTAAATATTTTTGCCTATCATTAGGTATTTTTGATATTTGGTATTTTTTGATATTTGTACATTCATTTAAAATATAATAGTTTATAAAAAATATTTCAATCGAAAGAAAAAAAATTATATTAGTTTTTGATTGGATTTCATACAGTTGTCCAATTGAGATACAATGAATTCCAATCCATAAGCATCAGCAAAATATCAGAGACTGTCAGCGTTGAAAGAGGTAAATATGTAGTGCTAATTTAATGTATAGTTCGAGAGACCAAAATATATGGTATCTATTCAATATTTTTGGGTTATACTTTACTTCGAAACATTTAGACTTGCATTTCGTTTAGCTTCCTTTGCTATTTTATTTGATAAGATTTAATTGTTGCTCATTTGAAGCAGAAAAAGCCAACTTGATTTTCATAATATTTTATTATTTAATTTAACCATCTACAACAATACCATTAGGCTATACCAAAACGATATTGTAGATGGTTCAAATGCCCTTATATGACTTGGGCCCCCACCTTGTTGCCAAGGTGGGGTCCTTGTCTCCCCCAAAGGCAACGAGCATGCTCAATATTTTATTATTATTATCATTCAATTATTGAAATTAATATCTGTAATACTATCAATGCTATTAAGTCAAATATGGTAGATCGAAATCGAAAATAGAAGAATTAATAATACTTTCTTAATATATAATTGTGTTATATCTGAATAATTGTTGATATAGCTTTAATAAACTATCTTTATAGTATATTCTTTATTAAAAAACGTTCAAGAAGATCGAGTCTTCTTTATATATGCACTCATGGCATTTTCCAGCATCTGCTCGGTCGCCGCATCAACTTTCTTAATGAACAGGTCTGCTTATTTATAGATGTTGCTACAGATCTGTCTGCTCTTGGCAGTCCTCACGTTCTCCCTCTTCTTCAGATAGTATTAAGATATTAGTCTATTATGGAGACTCTAGAACTACGACTCTTATTCGTAGTGGTCTCTCGCCCCTTTTGCAACTATTTTCTGAAAATGTTATTTCAGGCCCACGAAGGTTTTCTTCGTGGGAATATTTTATTTCCAGCGGGTCAGAAAAGCCGTGCTGTGCTTTGGCGAGAGGTGTTCAGAATGGCGTACATAGGGTTCTAAGAGTGGGGAAGGAACATTTATGGAAGGTGAATAGTTGAGACAGCTAAATCCTTTAAGCACCAATTTCTGATGCGTTGCAGCATCATTCTTAATGTAATTATTGGGAGGATTCAGGTTGTTAGTGTTGCTATTTCTGTTGATAATTTTGGAAGTTTACGATCTGTCCCGCTTGATGAATGTTTTTCGGATGTTCGGCTTTCTTTGCGCAGAGATTCCCAATGCGGGATGCACATTGTTTTGTCTACAGACTTACATTTGAAGGGTATTAAAGAATAATGAAGAATAAATGAATGTTATTCCATAAAGTATATATAAATATATGTGTATGTAATTATCGAAAAATATATAATGAACATATCAATGTATACAGAGTATAAACAATTTTAAATATGAAAAAACATTTCAAAAAGTTAGGTAAACAAAAAATGTCATAACTTATCCTTCCAGGAAGGTTAAATAGGAGATTAAGAGGTAGATAATCATATTCCGATGGTAGCTCAGTTGGTAGAGCGGAGGACTGTAGAGTTCTGTAGTTATCCTTAGGTCGCTGGTTCAAATCCGGCTCGTCGGAATTTTTTTATTTACTTATTTGACATATTTTTTTTAAAATAAAATATATCATTTAATTTATTTAAACAGCAAACATTATTCGCCCTCCTTAAACCCCCATTTAGTATAACACAATCCCTTTTCCGACAGTATTTTTTGTGCATACAAAAGAAGAATAAATATTATATATCTAAAAAAAAGGAGGAAAGATAATTATATTAATTGTAATCTATACGCAGATATATATATGACAGCCAGGGAAATCAACGAAGCATGCAAAACATTCAACTAAAACTCTAAAAATCCGACAAACATTTCTGAGCACGAAATAGCCAAATCACTCGTCCAACTTATTAGAGCGAAGGCAAGACTGCGGATATCTATCGTCAATCAACCCGCGCCTCCATCACAAAGTCCCTTCAAAAAACAAAAACCAATCTCTTAGGCAATGCATTACTTTGCAATGCACTCTAACCCTTAATAATAATGCCATCATGTAAGTCCGAGCTCCGATCAATTACAATCGACTT
>JAHDVE020009420.1:0-78648 GCA_022606495.2 Halesus radiatus
ACACCATGACACATATGCGATATTGTCCTTGAAAGTGGTGCTACATCTTATTATTATTAAAAAAAATGAACATTTTAATAAATATTTGGAATTCTGTATAGATATAAAGGGTGTTTTTTTTAGAGCTTTGGTTTTTTAATACCTGTGAACTGGCCTCCACGATCATGTAATCTCACACCATTATATTACTTTCTTTGGGAGTATGTGAAGTCACTAGTCTATGCTGATAAACCAGAGACGTTGGACCATTCGGAAGTCAACATTCGCCGTGTTATTGCCGATAAACGGCTCCAGTTGCTCGATAAAGTTGTCGAAAATTGGACTTCACGATTGAGCTTCATTCGAGCTAGCCGTTGCACTCATATGACCGAAATCATATTAAAACAATAATGGCATAAAATTATCTATTAAATAAAGCCAAAATCATCAACATTAACATTATTTTAATGCGTTTTTTTTTCATTTTGAATTTGTATACTTCTAAAAAACACCCTATATTTGGAGAAAATGATTACGAATCGAATGGCATCAAAATGGGCACCACATTTATAAATTTTTCACATTCCCGATATCGCATGCCGAATGACGATATGTTTATTACGAATAGGGTTAATTTCTTATGAAACAAGGAATGCACTAGACATAAATATATATACACATAAAACATCAAGAAACTGGTTTAAATAACGAAATTTGGTAAAGGTTAGTACGATTATAGTGTTATATTCTCACCAAAAGGAATGTGCCAGAAATTAATTTGGAAACAGGTTCTCCGGTCAAGATAAAATAGATTTTCTGGGAAATACCATCACTGCTGATATTTGTTCTGAGCAAAAGCCAAACATCGGTAAAGAATAAGAATAAAAATATCGACATTTTTAAGGAAAGAAAATCAGTAATATTTTACTGGACAGTTTTCCCATACAGATATATTTATTACATTTTATTTTCAAACAGGGGGTTATCCATGAAAAATACAGGATGTAACTCGATATGCCAAGATGGAAAACTAGAAATTTTGTTTTCTACAGTATCGAAAAATACTTATTACATATTTCGAATATGGAAAAAAAATAATCGTCCGGTATAATATATTATAGATAGGTACTTATCGCATGTCAGGATTGGAATGTCGACCGCCCGTGGTCTAATACTCCCGTAGTGTGCCGAGGTCAAATATGCAAGCGGCCTGCCTGAGCCTATTTTTGTAATAAATTAATTGTTTTTTCTAAAACAATTTTTTTGGAAATTGTACCATCTTACCAGATAATATGTTTATTTATTTATTAAAATTGCATAAATCTACCATAAGCAGTTACCCCAGAATAGCTACTTATATTCAGAGAATGGATTTTTTGACATTGCTGATCGGATACGCCGGCGTTAACGTTATATAACGGCTACAAATGATAATTTCGGTGTACTAAGAGTTAATAACTGGGATTTGAATACCATTCGCTAACCTGGCGATTGCTCTAAACTACTGAAATATCCAGGTTTAACGGGGAGAGGGACGTCAGAGAGTTATTATTTATTAATTCAAAATAATAATATTATTGTGCAATACGATAAACATGGTGTTTTTTTTAAATTTGCATGGGCTTAGCATTTATCAAAATATAATCAGAAATATTACACATTTCTGACCGTTCTACGCATGTTTTACAAAAACATTTCAATAGTTGAATATTTTTAAAAAATGCTCTGAAGGTTTTTCTGTAACATGTCGATAAGATAAATTAAAAAAGAACAGTGTCTAGTTTAATTTTTTCATGAACTAATGATAACGTTAATGTTTTTTTTTTTTTTGTAATGCGGCTTACAAATCTTTGGTTATGTTTATTTACAAAAACGCAACGATAAAGGATTAAAAATACTTTTCTCCACTTTAAAAATTATATTTGCATTTTAAATATTTTGTAAAACATACAATGGGACAGTCAGAAAAAGTAATATTTCTGATTATATTTTGATAAATGCTAAGCCTATGTAAATTTATAAAATATTTAATAAATATTTTTCTATTTAAAAACATTATGCTTATCGTATTGCGTAATAATACTGTCATTATTTTGAATGAATAAATAATAATTCTCCGACGTCCCTCTCGCCCTTAACCCACCATGAAATGTAAATACCTACCTGTATTTTCCATAATTTTTAACCAGCAAACATGCCTGTTTGGAAAACTGTCCGTTCAAATAGTAAATTTTTAAAAACATTTATCTTATTCACAGAATATCAGATTCTATTGAGTCTGTATAACCCAACCTTACCAATTGGGTGAGTATGTTAATATTTTTAGAATAATTATAGATTTTTTTAGTAAGAATTCACCAAGAAATGTTCTCACATACACATGCAATTTATCTTTATGGATACTTAAATATATGAGATATAGAATTTGAAGTGGAATCGGATTAATAAATTAACTTTTGAGGCGTATTGTAAGGCAGCCATTATCTCTTTAAAACAATCATTCAAGTAACAAGATGCAGTGTCGAGCATTTCAAAACTAATGAAATGGAAACGCCAAAATCAGCTGTAAGCATAGATGACTTTTCAAGATTCTTCTTCTGTCATAACAGGTTCTGTAAGGTTTTGTAATGTTCTGTAATTTTCCGTAATTTTTTGTAATGTTCTGTAATGTTCTGTAATTTTCCGTAATGTTGTGTGATGTTCTGTAATGCTTTATATTGTTCTGTAATGTGCTATAATGTTCTGCAATATTCTGTAATGTTCTGTATTGTTATTTAATGTTCTGTAATATTCTGTAATACCTGGTAATCTCTTGAAATGTTCTGGAAGGTTCTGTGATTTTCTGTAATTTTCTATAGTATTCTGTAATTTTCTGTAGTATTTTGTAATACTTTGAAACGTTCCGTAATGATTTAAAATATTCTGTAATATTCAGTAATATTCTGAAATCTTCTGTAATATTCTGTGGTGTTCTGTAGGATTCTGTAATATTCTGTAAATAATTTTGAATGTTGTGTAATTTTCTATATTGTTCTGTAATATTTTCAAAGGTTCTGTAATGTGTAAAAATGTTCTGTAATGAACTATAATGTTATGTAAAATTTTGAAATGTTCTGGTGGTTTCAAATGCTGTCTTAATTTGGTTCTCATGCGTTGTAAAAAGTCGTTAAATTGTTAAAAGTGTGGTTTGGAATTTGAAAGCATCAACCGGAGTATAGATTGAAAGCAGCGCATGCGTCTGTAATAAACTTTTGTTTTTGAAACAAGATATCTTTTTTATTTGAAGAGTTCAGCCCCGAATGGCACACAAAAAATGTTCTCCAAATATTGTAAGGAGTAATGTTTTAATCTTTTATTAGTAAAAGCAAGTGTTTGAGGCAGGGAAAGAATAAAAGTCTGTTTGAAAAAGTTTATGTCCGATAAAAACGGGGTTTTTGAAAAAAGTCAGTGTTTGTAAAAAAGTCAGTGTTTGTAAAAAAGTCAATGTTTGAAAAAGTGAAGAAAGTACCTATAGAGATGATCTGACAAACATAGCATTAATATAGCGTATGGAGTGAATAGAACATATCAATGTATGAAGGATGTCATCGAATAGTCCTTCGACGATAACAACAAGAGTTGCGGATAACAACGGAGCAAGTCCCAGACAGAGTGGCAGCACGCTTCGTGCGGTTAGATGCGGCAATCATCAATCGACCACTATAACCATGTACCGACCTTAGCGCCTTTGCTTACGTTCACTTCCGAGTAGACAATGTCGATGAAGCTGCCCAGCACGATGATGAAGTCGAACACGTTCCACGCGTCGCCGAAGTAGTTCTGAAATCGTCAAACAATTTTCGTTTAGTGATTTCTGTAAATGCCAGACCACAGGACAATCATTCAATCAGCGTACTGTCATCAAACCTTTGGCGGTCCCATGCCCCACTGCCATACACTTATTATGAAAATAATGATAACAATTTAATAAGTATTTCCTTAACCAAAAGTATTAATTAAGTACCTATGAAGACGAATTCTAGCCTCCATGGTGCCGGTAGTGATCAAAAGTGTATCAAATTGTAACTTTACCATCCGTCAGTGGTACTAGGAAATAACCCCCAGAAATGCTCACAACCTCTCGAGTATTTACGCGTCAGACATGCAAATAACCTAGTTTGTTCGATAACCCTCATGGCCACCGAGAACAGCTTTAGCGGCCATCACCAATCATCACCAGTCATCGAACTACTTTCCGGCTGCCAATGTTTCCTAAAAAATCTGGCCGCTGTCTAGAGCAGACTCGGCTTCGCCAAACTTAGTCAGTTTTAGAATCAGTTAGTAATCGTAAGGTCTAACCCTACCTATCACACTTTGTTGTGGACTGTTGGTACTTTTTTTTCAGTGACTACTACGTTCAGTCCTCCATTAACCTTTGGAACACCGAGCTACCGCGATCTAATACTTCTGTAGTGTGCCGAGGGTAAATTAGCGAGCGTCCAGCATGAATCTATTTTTGTAATAATTGACCTGTTTTTTGCAAAATTAACTAACTAACTAACCATCACACCGTTTCTCCGCAGGGGAGGCAGAGAGGATGGACTGCAAAACAACTCGATCTTGGCATACACTTTCACATATCATCTCATACATTCTCTCCTGTTATTCTGACTTCTGATATGGTCCGATTCAAGTATTCGATTCACTATATTCAATAGCTACTTATATTCAGAGAAATGATTTTTTGACATAGCCGATGGGATACGTTGGCATCCAACAAATACAAAATTTGCATATCCGATGGGTAATGTTGGCACAATAAGAGTTAATGGAGTTTCTTGGACTCACCCTTCTTCCGTTCGTCCAACTTCATAAAATAATTAAAAATTGATTTAACTTACTTTGAATCTAAAGGCTGCTAACTTGAACACAAACTCCAGCGCGAACACCGCAGTGAATATCATGTTAGCAACATCCAGCGTGTCCGTGTACAGATCCGGCTGTCTGTAGAACTTCATTGCCAGTGTTATGGTGTTTATCATGATCAGAATAAAGATGGTGTACTCAAAAGGCTGCGAAGTCACAAACCACCATACTTTGTATTGTATTCGATGCTTCGGGATATATCTGGAAGGGAAATTGATGACTATTAACACAACTGTGGATGTACAAATGTATATAAACACCCACTGCGATAAATCTTTAAGGGTAGGGTTGATAATACTGACAATAGATAAAAATGTATACACGGACAAAATAACAGATCCTCTTCCGGAGATCCCCACTTCAATTTCCCTGGTGAAAGCGTCCTCTACTCCTCACGGTCTTGCGCTGTATGGGGAGCCGCGGACACCGACGTTTTGAACACTAATGATATTTGATCAGTTCAATGAATTGGCTGAAAAAATGAAAACCTGAAAATTTCGTGTTTGAGCGATAACACGAATTTCTATGCGAAATTCCTCATTTTTGCATGAATTTTGCCATTTTCACGGGAAATAATGCGAAATTCGCGTAAAAAACCGTGAATTTTTCACTTGATATTCTGGTATTTTAAAAAAAATAATGTTACATTATATGTTCTAAATATTTCTTTGACGATGGTTTTGACAAGCTTGAATAGTCATAAAATGGAGTGCAGCTACTTCATGTCAAAAACACCGCGTACAATTTTAAATTTTGTACAACTTTTGCTGCAAAACACCATAAAGAGAACATAATACCACTTTTATTGCAAAATTTTACCGTTTTTGATGAAAAATAATTTCCTCTTTCTTAAAAATGATGCGAATTTCTCCAAAAATAACGCCAATTTCACCGAAAAATAGCACCACTAATAACAAACAATAATGAGAATTTTTCGAGACTTTATGCATCAGTGATCTACCACTGCCTTTCTTGCCTACCACTTTTGCCAGTGACCACGAATTTCTCCAGGTTTAAGTTCTCAGTTTGTCGGGCAATATGTCCAAAATATCTTAAGATATGCTATGGGTAGATATTTGATACTCTATAAATAAATAATAGTTTCTCAATGTTTATTTTAAAAAAATTATATAGTTTACCTTCTAACAGGCTTAGCCTTCAATGCAAACTCTATGCAGTTCCTTTGGTTCTTGTCTAATTCACAATTCTTGTACTCTTGTTCTCCCTCGTTCTGGAAGGTGACAATGACGAAACCTACGAAGATGTTAACCTGGAACATTCCAGAAATTCTAAAATACAATAGTTTTAAATTTTAAACATCCAATACATTGATCAGTTAAATAAAGAGTTTTTTATGTGAACACCAATTGGGAGTCTTACTGTCTGTTACTACAGTAGTGCAAATTGAATGTCAAATATCATCAAAAATGTAAAGTTGAAACATTACGCAAAACATTTGTTTTCATACACATTCTGTCTCTTCCAAAAATTGTGTAGATGTCAAGATAAGTTCTGACGAGGAAGATGTGCTTTTAGTTTTAGTAATTGTGGGTGAAAACGATCAGGGAAAAACACAGATTTTGAGTTACACCGTACTTACTACTATCGAAAAATAAATATTAATCAGGAATTAAGAATGGAAGACTGATTGGGTAATTTCTTCCGTGTCTCTGAAATATCCTCCACACAGCATCCCCAAAGATGACATAGGCCTTGAGGAAAATAATTTCCCTTAGGAACTCCTATGCATATGTATATATATATCCGGTGAATAAACATAGACAGTATTTTCAAAATGAAGCCAACATGAAACAATTATTATTTTGTTAGTAAAGTTGTTCTAATTAATAAATTCACCAACAGATGGCGCTGATTGCTACATTTGTTAGCATTGCTGAAAAGCACTGGTTTTCAGATACTAAAACAGACGAGTAGTCCCTTGACGCGTATTGCGCACACATGTACATTTAAATGTATTTTAAAAAAAAACAGATTTTTCAGAAAAAAAAAAAATTTCGGCTGCAAATGACGAGTTTTTCAATCTCAGGACTCTAGCACACTGAAAAGTTACGGGCCAGCACTGGAAAGAAGATGGGTGGGGGAAGGTTGGGAAGAAATATGCAAATTAGTAGTAAGAATGCTGTACTTACCATGAAGAAAGCTATGATAATAATGTATATAATATAATAGGCTGCTACTATCGGACGGAAGTTGTGTATTGGACCATAATCTTCATCATTGGAGTCTATTGACACGTGGAGGAGGCTGCAAACATAAAGCAAGAACTTAAATAAATTATAAAACATATTAACCATTATTACTCCGGAGGCGACAATAGGTCGCCACGGTAATTATTTTAATAACTCCGGAGGCGACTGTATGTCGCCATTGTTTACACATGTATTGTTTACATAAGCAAACATTCCGGGACATGCGGCGACAGGTATAAACATGTTTTATTAGTTTCGCAACAACTGCGCCATCGTTTAGACGTGTTTTTGTTAACAAAAATTTATTACGCATCCTTGTACATTGTTAAGAAAACGTGAGTTTTTTTTTATATGCCCTCGAAGTAAGTGCAACTGGATGGCAAAACAGAGAGAAGGCACGAAACATACGAATTTTGTGACACCTGTCCTGGAAAACCTAGGATGTATTTAGGGGTTTGTTTCCTTAGATACCATACTTTAAAAGATTATGAAATTAAAAAATAATGTCCAATTGTCTTGTTTTTCACTAAATAAACTAATTTGAACATTTATCTAATAGTTTGAATAAAAAAATTGCATGAAACCTTATCTCGTTTTTTTTTAAATAATTTATTTCTAAAACCTACCATTATGTTGTTAATTTACAAAAATATACCCTGGAGTTGCTGGTATGTCATACAGAAAAAAGTCTGGAGTTCAAAGGGTTAAAAAATAACATCAATAAATCACCATGAAAATATGGAACAGAAGAAGACACAGAAAATAATAAATAGATACGGTCGCGACTGAGACTTGAACTCAGAACCTCTCTACCAATTGAGCTACCGAGACCCTGTAGATTTCTGTCATTTCCATCAATCTCATACTTCCCTTGAGAAACATAAAAAATATTATTCATTTATTTTTTATCTTTGTATGAGAGGACAGTTATTGAAGTAATTTCCAATAATTAATCTTAGAATGAAGTGTAGAGCATCAATTAGTTCATCCTGGACTTGTAATAAGTCAAAAAGATTTCCAGTAAAAAAAAATTAATAGGTATATTCAAAACACCATCTATGGGCGCAATCTTGTTCGGTCTGAAATTTGTGTCAGTGTTGCTCGGGCTTGGGCTCACTCATACATCAGATTATCCTTGTAACTACACACTGCACTCAAAATTGGCGTCACGACTTTACAGGGAGCTAGGTGTCGGTAATAGATATAGCTAATAATATAGGTAATAGGTATAGCTAGCGGACCATATATTACCAACATCTTCATACAAACCCATACATTTTGCTTCCCTGTTATACCGTCATGCCATGTCACGCCGTCGCTGTGCAGTACAAAATTATACAAGCGCCCATTGGATCTATTTGTATGAGCTAATCAGGGTTATACTGAATGCAACTTACTTGGGCCATCCTTCAAACGTGGATACAGTGAAAAGTGTTAGCATTCCCTTCATTACATCGTCAAAGTGAAACCGGTTCTTATCCCATACTCGTTCCTGCATGGACGGCTTGGTCAGGTCGCCATTGTCAAATACCAAATAGGTACCCCTGCAAATAAATAACCAACAGTTGGTAATTGTTGATTCCACAGAAATAATATAAAGAAAATACAAGGGTCACGTCTAATTGCTGTTGTCTTCAACTGGCCATAGAGAAATCCACCCAAACAACTGAGAGTCTATACTAGCGACATCTACATCACCGAAGACCTTCTTCGGCTCCAAGAACAAAATTATCTACGCTTTCGATCTTCGGTTGGTCCAGTCAATCTTGCTTTCAATGTTGCTTTGATATTGAATATTTATTGTTAAATTTATACTTTCTTGTATTACGGGTCAGTCGGATTATTGTTTTCACCCTACCTTTCGCTTCTTTCACCAATCAAAACAGAGCCATCGCTAAGTTAAGCAATGACTTACTATTCTTCAACCAATCAAAACAGAGCAATCTCTAAGTTAAGTAATGATTTGCTCTTCTTCAACCAATCAAAACAGAGCCATTGCTAAGTTAAGCAATGACTTACTATTCTTTAACCAATCAAAACAGAGCAATTGCTAAGTTAAGTAATGAATTACTCTCTTCAACCAATCAAAACAAAGGCAAAGCTAACTTAAGTAATTAGAGCCATCGCAAAGCTTGGTAACGATTTACCCTTCTTCTAACAATTAAAACAGATCCAACGCTAAGTTGAATTAAAAAAATTTTTTCTTTCACCAATCAAAATAGAGTCATAGCTAAGTTAAGTAATGATGTACTATTCTTTCACCAATTAAAATAGGGCCATCACTAAGTTAAGTAACGGTTTACACTTCTTTTAACAATCAAAATAGAGTTATCACTAAGATAAGTAACAATTTAGTCTTCTTTCACCAATAAAAATAGAGTCATCGCTAAGTGAAGTAATAATTTACATTTATCGGAAAACTAACGTTGGGATGTTTCAAACTACTTCACATTTGATGTCCATCAAATTGAAGTTCGGTACCATTTTGAATTTTTAACATTTAAATGGTCCCTGTTCAACACCAACGTTTCTCGTCCCGTTTCAGCTTTTGATCCAACAGTGATCAGCAGAAAAGTGTAAAACGTGATTTATTTTCTTGATTATTTTTTTGGATGCTATGTCGTGTTGTGCTTCCTCCTCCTTTATCCAACGTTTCTGACAGCGTTTCATTAGGACAGATGTGTAGATTGTGGTGAAGTGTGTGTTTAAGTAAATTGAAGTGATACTGTGTTTGTTGTGTTGTGCGCGTTCATCCTCCTAGGGCAGGTATTTTTGGTCTAACCGATAAGTACCAGATACCAAGAATTATTAAGCCTCACTCTGTCGTCCTTATTAATATTAATTGGGTTTTTGTGAATTTCAACTTCCGAAATTAGACATGCTCGATGCGTTTTAGGTCTTCCCAGCGCTTCGGGAACAAATCCAAAGTGATAGCCTGTTTCAATTAAATGCTCGGCAATTGACGATGATCTGACTAACGCTTGCGTTGGTGACAACGAAATATGCATTTGAGTTACATTTTATCTTAGGTATCACTCAATTTGATTCGAAAAAGCGGTTATTTAATTGGAAGAAAAATTACTGTTGTCAGAACTACTTACTTGCATTCCAATTTAGTCATCTTTGAGCCATCGCTACACGAGAAAAACTTCCCCTAAAATAAGTAAAATAATTAATATGTTGCAAAAAAAAATTATTCTCACATATGGTTATAGCTGATAAGTATGTATTTTAATTTTTTATTTATTAAGTATATGTACTGCAATTTTTTTTCTGAGATTAAGCAACTCAACTCTCGAAAACTCAGTTCCATTGAAAAATTTAAATAAACTTATTGAATGGTTTTTAAAAATTGCTTTCTATATAGGTATATAGGTGGGAAAGTAACAATATTGAATTCAAAACAGTATTTTTGATTTTTAGTATGGGGCCGTCCATAAAATATGTCTAAGTATGTATAAAGGAAGAAGGGGATATGGACGGGAAGGAGGAGAGGGAGTAGATGTTAAAGTGTTATAAAGGGGAAGTGTGAAAGGAGGGAATGGGGGAGGGGGAATAGATGTTAATGTGCCATAAATGGGAAGGAAGGAAGAGGTTAGATGTTAAAGTGTCATAAAGGGGAAGGAGAAAGGTGTGAGGGGAGGAATGGGGGAGGGGTAATATATGTTAAAATTTCATAGAGTTGAAGGGCGAAAGGTGTGGGGGGGGGGAATGGGGGAGGGGTAATAGACGCTAAAGTGTCATAAACGGGAATGGAGGAAGGAAGAGCAGATGTTAAGCTGTTTAAAGGTGAAGGGTGAAAGGGAAGATAGGGGAGGGGTAATAGACGTTAAAGTGTCATAATGGAGAAGGGGGGGTAGATTTTAAAATGTTAAAAAGGGGAAGGATGGAAGAAGGGAACGGGGAAGGGGTGAAGTGTCATAAAGGGAAAGGGGGAATAGATGTTAAAATGTTTATAATGGGAAGGGTGGTAAAAATGAATGAGGGGGGGGGGGGAGAATAGACGTTAATGTGTCATAAAGGGGAAGGAGGGAAGGGGGTAGACATTAAAGTGTCATTAAGGGAAAGAGGGGAATGAGGGAGAGGTAATTGATATGAAAGTTTCAAAAAGGGGAAGGAGGGAAGGGTGGAAGGGGGGAGAAGTAATAGACGTTAAAGTGCCATAAAGGGGAAGGGATAAAGGGGGGAAGGGTATGAGCGTAGAAGGGGGGGGGGGGAGTATGGTAGATGTTAAAGTGTGGAAGAAGGGGTGTTGTGTAAGCAGCAACCTATGGACCTTAAACTTATGATTTGGTATTGGTCTTTTCATTGTGATTTCTCTTTTAGTGAATAAATATCCCCCTAAATATAATAAATAAAGATTTCCATATTTAAATCTTAATTTGTGGAAGGAAATTTGTTTCACAAAAAAGCCTAAAACAGTGAATTCAGTCACCATGAAATATCACTATATCACTGTGTCAACACTGAATTTTTAGGTTAACGCAACTATTTTCAGTTGGCAACATCACTTTCACCATGAACTCTGAGTTTTGAAATACCCATTTAACTGACAAAATTTAAGCAAGACACCAAATTTGTTCAAATCAATTTGACCAATAAGTAAAAAAAAAACTGTTCGAACTCGAACAAGACCATATAGAAACTAATACTAATATTTTAATTATTTTTTAATTAGTAGGTATGAAGAAGTGAGGAATGCGTCTAGCGGTAAATACTCTCAGTCTAGATCTGAATAGACAGTAAATTTTCAACCTTCCTCTCTCCCATTTTCTTTCCATTCCCACTACATTCAGCCCCATAACATACCCCAATTGGGTATGCCATAGTCCAACTGGCTCCGGGCAGTTGGGACTCTATTTAGAAGAGAAATCAAAAGAAAGATTTTTAATTATTTAACAAAATACATATTATGTACATGTATGGGCGGCTCCCGTACAAAGCGTGTTATATACATTCGGTGGTGTTTGTGAATATCCTGATAAGTGCAAATCGATGTGTTAACACGTTAAGATCTTTTGACATATTTTATTCAACTTAACCATTATGATTGTTCACGTAACATCACACGATCATGGCGTTTAGGGTTTTTAAAATTAAATACAGAATTACCAATCGAAAATAAATCGGTAATAAAACATCAGGTTTTATTTTCATTAGATTTCGCAATGACAATATTTGTTTACAATACACCAACTTGTATGGGAGAGATGAAAATACCCGAACACATCCGGTAGCTTCGGCTGACCTCGAAATACTAAAACAACATGACGCAGGAACAAACTTGATACGAATATTTTGTGTGTTTCGGGTATAGTTTTTTGTACCTGAACATACGGGATACGGCTTGTTGCGTTCGGGCGATAATCTAACAGCCGTATGGGCGGTTAATACCCAAAAATGCAGTTATCCGGTTATTCCCTGACGCCACCGACATAAGTGCAAAACAGTATGTTAATTTGAAAATATCTTCTGACGACTGGTCAGTAGCTGAGTTTGCATCGCGTTTGGGTCTCACCCAGTCGTCGTGAGTTCAATTCCTCGGCTGGCTAAGTCCTCCATTTACAACACAAGCAACATCTTCCACTTACTGTGATGGTAGTAGGAGATTTTCAAATATTGTTAGGTTATTCGTAACCAGGGAATATTTGTCCTTCTTTAAAAAAAAGAAAAAAAAAGACATCTTTTGATTGTTATGATTGTTCATATGTAATCACATGATTATAGTATTTAGGGTGTTTTCAAATAAAATACCAATATCAGGATTTTACCATTCGAAAATAAACATGTCGTTAAGTGTATTTTTCCGCTTAGAAGAAAATAACCAATAATGCAGTTATCAGATTATTCTCAAACGCCACCGACATGTTTGTATAAAGCATGTTATGTTGAATTTGTGTAATACATACCTTAAAGAGTTGTACACCAATAACAGCAAACATGAACTGAAGTAGGTATGTCACCAGCATGATGTTTCCTATGGTTTTAATGGCGACTATGACACATTTGACTACATACTACAATTCACAAACACACAGATTACATAACTCAGGTCAATTTTCCATAAAAAAATTGATTAAAAAACACATTTTATGGATACATACAAAATTTTACAAAGGATTTTTTAATTTTATGATTTTTTTTTAGTATGCGATGAAGATACCATTCAAATTGTTAATTGTTTTTACAAACATCACAGGATTTGAAAATGGGACACAGATCAAGCGATTATTTGGTTCCAGAGGTGTGCAGCAGTCAAAATGGCCGGTGGGTTCAAAGTGGCCGATGGATTCAAAATGGCCGATGGTAATTCAAAATGCCCGATGGGTGGAGGGTCCAGGAGTCACGTGGCGGGCAGCGAGGGAGGCGGAAAAGATAAAAACACACACGCATTATAGCATCTACTTTATTATTGTATGTAGATATTGTTTCAGTGGCTCAGTGGAAGAACAACAAATGTCATAAAAATGTAATTTTACAAAGCCAATTTTTTGTATATAAGTTTCTAAGCGTTGTTGTTAAAACGAATTATCACAGGCATTTCAACAAAAAGTGTCCAATGTACAAAATTATTTACTTTGCAGAACAGATGAAAAAACCTAATAACCTTTGGAACGCCGAACGTCCGCGGTTTAATACTTCCGTAGTGTGTCGAGGACAAATTTGTGCACGGCCCGCCAAAGACTATTTTCCTAATAACTTAGGTTTTGTTTTTTGGAGAAAGATGTTTTTGTAAATTGTACCGTCTCACCAGATAATGTGTTTATATATTTACAAAAATTGTAAATATCTATTGTAAGTAGTTTTTCCAGAATATCTACTTATCATCAGAGAAACGATTTTATGAAATTGCCGATTGGATACTTCAGGGCCTAAATGGCTGATTGGATGTGTTCAGAAATCCAGTTCCATCCCAAAGACCGATTTCCTGAGATGCAAATCAGCCCTTCAAAATTTCGTTCTTTTCTCCCTGGAACCATAATTCATTACGGTATGGGACAAAAAATCTTTTTAGTATTTCATAGTAATCAAAAAAAATTCTTCAGTATTGTTACCGGAACTAAAATGTTGAAATCGTTGCGGAACCCTGCGGTTTGAACATGACTAGTTTTTGAAATATTTGTATAGTTTGTCACACAATTTGACATTTTGCAGCCTTAGGAAACTGTCGCGGAGTCCTAACGACCCCTTCGCGGAAACATATGGTTCCGCTGCAATAGACACAGCTGAATCATTTATATAATATTTTAATGCAGTGCACCATATATGGTTGTCTCTAATATGATTCACGCAGTTTTTAAAAAATGTCCTATTGATTGCCTACATCGAAACTTCCCACCTCGAACAGTAGTTTTCTTTCCGCGAATTGAATGGTCTTTAGACAGATATGGAGTGATTAGAAAACTAATACAAGTGATTGTTCTTACAATAAGCCACTGAATATGATATAACACAGATTACAGTGCAGGCTGGAAAAATGGCATGGAAACAAAATCAATACAAATAATACACTTCAAACAAATTAATGACCGAAAATTTTCAAACCAATGATTCCTGATATAATAATTAATCATTGTGGAAAATAATATTAACATAACCTAAATGAAAGATGAAAACGGAAAAAAATGACAGAAAATAAAAAGATTTCAGTCGCATCTGGGACTCGAACCCAGGACCTCTGCCTATCCGGGGCAACCGCTTAACCAACTTAGGTAATGAGACCAGTTCAATTTATGTCATCTTCATCGATATTATATCTCAAATTCAAGACTTTGTCAATATTATCCTCCATTTTTAATTCCATATTATTGGCATATATAATATTAATAATTTGATCTAAATTCCATGCTTTATGGGTGTATTTAGATTTTGGACAGATCTTATGATGCAAAATATTGTTTTGAAATAAAAATCTATAAGTTTTACCACTGTTACCACTTCTAGTGCCACACCTAATATTGTAAGGATCAACGAAACATCAGTAGTATTTCGATTCCGTGATCAAAGAGTCTAAACTTCAGAATGCCGGATTCTCACAAGTTCGACCTTCGTCGTGTGCCAGGCGTAAAAAAAGTTTTGCGCGCCGTGTGCTTGCTGACTGTAGTATAAAGTGTGTACCTACGTATTTAGAAAAATTGTATATTTACAATATAAGTGATTTTCACGGAATACCTGTCCATATTCAAAGAAAAAAACTCTAATTATTGCAGTTTCGTAAGGATGAATTAGTATTTTTCTAAATAAAAATAAAGTAGAATGAGATTTTCCAGTAAATTCATTGAAAATCGGAAATATTTTTTGATACGGCTTGCATCAATTTCAAATATTAATTACTTGATTTTTGTCAAACTTCATGCAATGCAAAACTTCAATTAGTTATTTTGTTGATAAGCGATTATGGTTCATTTAAATATGCTACAAACAGGTTTTACAGTATAGAAACCCATTAAAACAAATTGCTGAATGCCGTAGCCATATGGTAACTCTGGCACACGACGGGTACAAATCTAGCGTAACTGATAGGGATCTACGACACACCAGCCGGTTCTTTTTAAGGATAAGACATTGTTCTTATCCTTAGGCTTAAAGACTTTTTACTTAACTGCAGTTCCGGTTCTCTCGGATGACAGCTGTCATTAAGCGAATGACATTTTTTAAAAGTTCGATATTTGGGTAGTTTTAACAAAAGAAATACTCAATATTATCGTAAGTATTGATTTATTAATGAGTTATTTTTCAAGTAATAATACTCTTGTGGTGAGCAAATACAAATACAGCAGCACAAGGATAATTGCTTGTTACTGGCGACGCGTCAACCAATAACAGAACCAAATTAGAATTCAATATAAAAACAGCAATGATACGAGTTAGTGGAAGGATAATCATTCCTTCTGTGCTGGTGTATTCGCTCACCACACTATTAAATGAACCGATTTAATGAAATTACGATGTTTGTAAAGTACCTATGGTAAAATCCCGAAATGTCAGATAAAAGTGATTTAAATTCTGAAAATTATAATGAAGTATAAGCGTTAAGTATTGATACCTATAATTTGTAAAAATACTGTGATAATTTAATTACAAATTCTTAAGGGTATTGTCATTGACATGGAATCGGAACCGCAGCTTAGCAAAATGACTTTTACCGTAAGGATAAGGACAATATCTTATCCTTAAAAAGAATCGGATTAAGCGTGGCACTGGCTCTTACGATTGCAGTATGGGAGGTCAGCTTAAATGTTAGCATCTTAGACTAACTAATCTTAATTTTCAACTCAAAATAATGATGAGACAAGTATGAAGATGAGTGAGACAACATTTTAGCAATTTACATGCTGAAATTTCCTGCAAAAAATCAACACTTTGTTATTATGTTCATACATTAAGGTAAGGGGCACGCTTCACATTATTAGAGATGCATTCAATGAATGATGTATTTCCAGGGGTCGCCAATCATTAAAGGAATGCTTTCTCTCTTACGGGAAATAAACCAAACGGGAAAAATAAACAAATAATAAATCGTCAAGAATCATTTTGGATTTGCCAGAACAAAAAATGAAAAAATAAATCTTTTAACAAATTAAAACAAACACCTTTGGGTTGGCACCAACTTTTGGTTTTGTTAATAATAGAATTAAATATTAAGATATTTACAGGGTGTATAATATATTTTTAGTGTTATTTAAAATTTTGATTTGAATATTAAATTATATTATAGTACTGTTAGTCCAGAAAATAAGGACCTAACATCGAACACCAATGTTGTGATATAAAAAAAAAAATTGTTTGTAAAAATGGGTGCTTGTTTTGCTTTTCAAATTAGACCTACTCAGAAACTTTTGGCTTACGATTAAAATCCACCAAGTGCATAAAATTGGTACAAATATTCGCCCGGTAGCTCAAACCGTTAAATTAGAAAAATTAGTAAAATTCCGCCATCTTTAATTTTTTATATTTAACGCAGATTCTCGGCCCACTTCAGCTTTTGACCAAATTGTAATCATCTATCAAGCATAGCGGACATGTTACTATGCTTAGTAGTTGATTACAATTTTATCAAAAGCTGAAATAGGCCGAAAATGGAGACCGCTAAATGTCAAAATTTCTAAACAACGATTCTTGGCCTGTTTCAGCTTTTAATCAAATTGTGATCAATTAGCAATACTGTGATAATTTGTCAAGCATAGGTGTCATGTTATTATACTCAGTAGTTGATTAAAATTTGGTCAAAAACTGAAATGGGCCGAAAAGTAACATTTCACGAGGACCGCCAAATGTAAAAAAAATTCTTAATGACGCTGATTTGATGGTTTAAAACAGTGGATTTAAAACGAAATTATAGTGATATTATTTCGAGCACGGGGTTACTTGTATGTTAAATATTTGTTTAAAAGAGCCAAAATTTTGAGCCATTTTGAGCCAAAATTGCATTTATATAGATTTTAGTTGTAAGCCGTAATATTTTTGAATTTTTTAAACTTTTTTTTTGATCAAACAATTCCAAATGGCCTTCCCGACAACTTACGATTTGAGCAACGAAAGGAAGAAGCAAAATTTTAACAATATTAAGGTGTTTTAGATAAAAAAAAACCAAAGTTAAATATGGAGATACAAACCAAACAGTATCACACTGGTGTTCACATGCTAAGGCAGTTGTTTATGGTTAATTCTTTATTTAGGATATTGTCTATAGATTTAAAGCTACTGAACCTCATATTATCTACAATGAAAACACTTTTTAGATGAAGTAAAACAGTTTTTGTTTATATAATATTATTAATTACGAATAAAATTATTTACCCTATCGACCAGATTCGAAAGAACTTCATTAGAATGAAAAATACAGAAAGAAATAACAAATTTAAGTGCGGGCTATTAAAAAAACTTGAAGTATTCATCAAAATTTCGAGATTAATATTCAAGTTCTGTGAAAGGTCTATTCAAGTTCTGTGAAAGCTCTATTCAAGTTCTGTTATCATTCAACCACTGTGAAGCAACCGGCCGATTATATAATAATAACAGAACTTGAATGTTAACTTTAAAATTTTAATGAAACATTTAAATTCCCCGAAACAATCCGCCTTAAGTTAAAGAACTGAGTAACTAATCATCACGTCATTTCTCCGGAGGGGCAGGCAGATAGGATAGACAGCCACACAACTTTTGGCACGGGCTCCTTTCTTCATTCACATTCATACATTGTCTCATACATACTCTCCCACTGTTATTCAGAATCTTGACATGGCCCGACTTAAGTATTTGATTCGCTTTATAGTGCCGTGTCTTCCTCGGACGTTTTCGGCTTCTTTTACCATTCATTTTAGCGTCATATATCTGTAGTGTTTTGAAAAAAGGGAGACGAGTCAGTAAAATTCTGATATGGAGTTAAGTTTACCAAATGAATTCAGATTCTATTTTCTATACGGAAAAGAGATGAGTCTGATAGAAAAATTATGTTCCGAGAAATTGAGATGAGTTACATTTTTCATAAATCAACTTAGAAACATCACTTGGAGATAATTCAAGATGCCTCTGTTTACCTTTAAATTAAACATTTATATTATAATATTGACACGGAAAACAGAGATAACTTCAAAAATCGCTGTATTCTATGGGTCGAGAGAAGCAAAGCTTAAATAGTATGTTCTTCAATAAAATTCACAGATTTGACAAAAATCTAGAATGCAAAGTCGGCTCCCCTGTAAAGTTGACTAATATTGACTTGTCTCCCTTTTTTAAAACAAACAGATATTTTTCTTACACCCTTCTTTCTTCGGTCGTCCGCTCTAAATGTCCAAATCGACGTTAAGATTCTCAGCTATGAATCCGGAGGTCGCGTGTTCAAATACCGGCATATTTCACAAATCATTCAATTAAAATAATATGTTGTATATTTGCATCACGTTCCAGGGTGGTAGATTTCAGTATCGCCCTGAATACCACCATTCAGAATCGAAACGTTGTTTGAAATGGATTTAGTTATGTTTGGTGACCAGATCAGAATAGCCAGGTACTTCCTCTTCTCCATCTCCTTCCCCTCCTAATTACCTTCACCCTTACAACACACAACACCCTAATTGGGGCTGCCATAATCTCACTGGCTCCAGATGGTTGGAAGCAGTTGGGACTCTTGTGCGGTTCTGACATAAAAATAAATAAAAGTGATCTAAGTGTCCCTTTCTTGGTCTTAGTCATTACACTTACATTCTCTCCAGATCTTCACATTTGCAACATGGTCAAAGAAAGTTTTATCACACATAAACCTCGGGGATTTCATTTCTACATTATTCAGTCTACTTTCATCCTTCCTTCGCCAGTTCCATGCCTCACTATCAAACATCAGGGTTGGTATCAGCACTCCATTATTAATTGCTACTCTGACTCTTTTAGACAACTTTTTACTAGCCACTATCGCGTTCAATCTTCCATTGGGGTTTCCTACTTCACCCTCCTATTATTTCTCATAAATCATCAATATTTCTCTCTATATCTAACAAAGGATGAGTTCTTTAAAAATCGGTCGAGATTTTGAATAAATTAGTAGTTATAACAAAGTATGTGTTAAAAATGAATTTAATCAATTTATGGGTAATTACGTAAAATTATTAATGTTAATATTGAACGATTGTTAGATTTATAAAAAACGTGGGAGATTAATACGCCGTGAGGATAAACCTATTGATTCAAACAAATAAGTGTAGATTTCATTAAATGAGGTGCAGTTGCTTATTAGTGCTTGGTACTTAAAAGAGCAAATAAATAAATAAATTACATACCTTAGAAATTGATGAAAGACGTCTTTGTGTAAATAATAATTAATAAATAAAGTAAATAAATTTTAGAGTAATGAAGAATGTCCATAGAAAGAAATATTTAAAAAAAGAGTTGTTGAGATTTGAGTTGCCATTAGGAAAACATAAATATTAACTGAAATTTTAAATAAGTAAATAAACTAATACAGCTTGGCACGGATGACTTTGCAGTTGTAGGTATGAACGGGGATGCCATAACAAAATAAATCTCTAATAACAAAATAATAAAACACTTTAACACGACTTATATTTGCAGCAAGCGGCTTGTCAAAATTCAGTCTGTAAGTTTCCAATGTCCGTGAAGATATAAGGCCTATTGACATCTACCAGCACCGCGCAGCGCAGAGCAGTGCAGTGCAGGAACGGCACAGACTCAAGTATTCACATTACACCGTGCAGCACAGCACAGACACAGCATAGACGCGACAACTGTTAATTCTTTGATCAATTCAAAGATTTTATCGTTATCCATTTAGCAATATATGCGTCAACGATGAAGATGGCGGTGCTAACGGTATGTGTTCATACTAACTGCGCAGGTGACGTTACAAGCAGCTACCAGAACGTCAAAATATTCTAGCCGACAATCTCGGCCCGTGCATGTGCGGATACGTTACGCTTACGCATGCCGTAATATGAATGTGTTTGTAGATAATGTTGTTGTATCTGTACTTTACTGTTCTCCACTGCGCGGTGCTGGTAGATGTGAATAAACCTTAATGTTTCTTGCTTCACTTTTTATAGGTTATGTGTCATATTATATTATTAAAAAAACAAAAATGTTTCTAGAAAGAATTTTCGAAACTTATCTTTAAAATGTTTTGACAGCTGAATAACAAAACAAAAAAAGACCGCCTGCAAATTTATCTGTGTCAAACTGTATTATTTTAACCCAAAGGTGCAGAAAATCATTGAAAAAATGAGTTTGTTTTTAATCTGAACTTTAAAAAGTATATTTTTTTTACGGAAATTATTAAAAAAAAATCAGTTTTTATAAAAAAAAAATATAAAGCACTTCTTGTCATAAATATGTCTGAATGTTTTAACTATTCCAAAATACTAGCAGATAGCTTTCTTTGTTTTTATATAAACTCCACACGGGTGGCCTTGAGGGAAATTATTTCCCTCAGGGCCTGTCGTCGTTGGAAATGCTATGAGTTGAGATGAGTTGCATTCATTAGTAGAATAATTAGTAAATACGTCACAGGAGTGAACTTTGATGTGTAGGTGACACAAAAGTTGACACGAACAGCACAAGCTTCGGATTGTGTGTATTGGTGCATATATTTTCAATACCAATAGTGATATCCTTGTGAAACATCACTGAGAAACAACCCTTTGTCTTGTTTATGCATCTTCTCATACATTTTATTTTTATATTAAAAATACTAATTAATTATAAAAACTTTTCTTTCCTTTCATCATTATGAATGTAAGATCACAGTATGAGCGTGATACAGAGTATATATTAATATAGCCAAATGGATCGTATTAAGTATGATAACATAAATAAAATATTCAGACATCTTGTGACACCCAGTGCTGGTGGCCGGGCGGGATGTGGGATAAGGGGTGGTGGGAAATGACCTAGCGTCCCCTTACCTTGAACATTTGCACGCCCATTACGGCAAACATAAACTGGAGGAGGCACGTGACCAACACTATGTTTCCTATGGTCTTTACTGCCACTATCACACACTGTACTACGTGCTACAGACAGAAATCAAAACCCATTAAAATAAACAGAAGTTCACAGATAATTTATAAATTCAAAAATGTAGAAATTCCTAAAAAATTTGAAAAAAAGGTGTAAAACAAACTCTTTTACAGTAATTTAGGGTCCTAGAATATCACCATATCCAAAAGTCACGAGTGTCTAGTGTCACTATAGCCAAAAGTCACATTAGTCTAGTTTACTATAACCAATAGTCGTGATAGTCTAGTGCCACTATTAATAGCCAAAGTCACAATAGTCTAGTCAAAAAGTCATAATAGTCTAGCATCACTATTGCCAAAAGTCATTATAATCTAGTGTCGTTATAGCCAAAAGTCACTAGAGTAAAAAGTCACTATAGCCAAAAGTCACTATAGCCAAAAGTCACAATAATCTATTGTCACTTTAGCCAAAACGTCATCCTAATAGACTATAATTTTAGTCAAATGTCACTATAGGTAAAAGTGACTACAGCTGAGTGTCACCATATCCAAAAGTAACACGTAAAAAGTAGAATTAAAAAACTTAATATTTATTATAAAACAAAAAAATCAAATGAGAGATAATATTTCAATTTATAAAATAAAAAAATGTTTATTTTGGTGATCAAACAAATCCTATTCTCCATAGCCAATATAACAATTGTAACACATTTACAAACCTTAAAGATTGTATTGATTACACTGATATTGGAACATAGTTAATGTTATTAATAATAAGACATAAATAATGTGAATAGTTTCGTTACAAACCTTAAGGCCCTTGGCTCTGTTGATGGCCCTAAGGGGCCTCAGCACCCTCAACACCCTGAGGATCTTCACCACGGAAATAGCCCCGGAACTGGAAATAACGAAAGGAACAGGTATTATTGAACACATTCTGATACTTCTACTCTTGACATGATCTGACTCGAGTATTAGATTCATTTGATCGTGCCATGTCTTCCTCGGATGTCCCTAAATTCGTCTACCATTCACTATTGCGTCATATTTTCTCCTTACAGCACTTTCTTCGTTAATCGGCTCTAAATGTCCAAAACATAAAAGCATCCATTTCTTAATCTTATTCATTACGTTTACATCAGCCTTGCATTTTTTCTAGATCTCCACATTCCTAAAATGGTCATGCGTGGTTTTACCACACATATTCGTACACCTCAGGGATCTTATTTCCACAACAATTAGTTTACTTTCACCCTTTCTCTGCTAGTTCCATGCCTCACTACCATACATCAGGGTTGGTATCAGTACTCCATTGTGGTCTCTATTACGTATATAATCCATAACAAGGCTATAGATGTGTATAGCCCCTTTTAGTTATTTGTTATCTTCTGTGGATGGGACCTTTTACCATAATATTTTTCTGTGGATCGACTTGAGAACTTTTGCATTATCTAACCTAAGAGGTGGCTTGTTCCGTAACCAGCAAGGGAAGGAAGCTGATTCCTTGCCTGACCGCGAGTGAGAAAGTCATTTGCGCTCTTTCGATGATTCGTTTAGCCATATTTTTTTAAACATTTGAAACCTGACCACAGACCCTTGTAATTGAATCCTAGAGGGCAGGGCCTTGGCTCCTGAGGAGATAGTCTCGTTTTTTATCGTGGATCATCATCACGTGCACTTAGATCCCTGTTGGACATCACCGCCATCCTGTCACTGACCTGTAATGACCTGCTGAATGAATCCTGATCATCATTGCCATCTTATTGCGGACCGTCTCTCCGTGATCCTGTCGGCGGTATTCCACTATCGCTTGACCTGTTCAAATTCTGAGCCATTCACGGTACCATCGTTCCATATTCTTCTTAATCTAAGTAGGTTTATTTTTGGTATGATTTTCTTAACGTTATTTGCAATAATATATAGAGTTATAGAACATTCCATAGTTTCATTTAATCACCTAGATCAAATAGAGTGCTGTGCCGCCATATTGGTCCATTTGTTATAGTTAATTGTTTCATTTTGTGAAATATAAACCGATGTGTTTTGGCGCCCTCAATTAATGGGGTTTCTTCCATTCACCCTTCTTCCAATGTCCGTATCACCCTTTCTGTCTCACGTGAACACACTTACCAAATACACCAACTCATACACTTGCTCAACCAAATATCCATTGTTTACAACTATATTGCCATAGATCAGAAAACATCAAAATACTTGAATCAAAAATCAAATGAAAACAAGAAAAGAATAATTTGTTAAATTACCTGAAGAACATAGATATAAGCGAGACGCAGACCACCAGCAAGTCGAGGAGGTTGAAGGCTGACCTGCAGAAGGCACCCTTGTGGAAGACGAACCCGTACGAGATGACCTTCAGCATTAGCTCCACCGTGAACACCGTTGTGAAGAAGTAGTCAAAGTAATTGAGGATCTGCAAGCAGGAGGAGGTCACCGCTGATTCCACTAGCTACTGGGGCTACACACAACATCAACTAGTCAACCAACTTCGGGAAGCAATCACAATCATCTCAACTATTTCTTGCGTTTACGAGTCAATCTTTTGGACGTGGCGATTTTCAACCTTCAACGAAATTGATGCAGCGGTATCATTGTTATAAATGGCAACCAGGGCCAGATATGTCATACGTTTGTGCTGTGAAATTTTTTTTCATGAGATGGGATAATTATGTCTTCCATTGCGGTGGCAACATTTCAATTCGCCTCTAGGGCGCCGAAGTGTGCATTGAACGATCGTAAATTTTTTGTTTGTTTGTTTGTTTGTTTGTTTGTTTGTTTGTTTTTTTTGTTTTTTTAATTTTTTTTATTTTATATATTATATATTTTATTATATACATATTTTTTAACCTTGTATGTAAATTTTATGTTTTAAATGACAAGCTCCTGTTAGACAAACTGCAAAAAAGTAGTTTATCGCAATCGATTTTTTTCTTTTGTAAAAATTAAATAAAAAATAAAAAGATAGAAAGGGTTTTTTGTCATTGATTGTTTTTTTATAAATTGCATAATATTTAGTCGGGCATAGAGCCTGCTTTCTATGAATGATTATCGTATGCTTTATCCAAATCGCCGCATTGCGTAACCAACAACCTCATTCAACAAATCAGGGGCTGGACTTTAGTTCCCAGAAGTGAAAGAACACAATTAGAGATGGTCGATATTCCTGTCCGTATTAAATTGTCCCTCAGGCTCGGATCCCTCGAGTGGTGCTTCCGCCCCTTTCCTTGCTAGTCTGCCAGTCTGCTCGTTGCCTCCAATACTGTTATGTCCTGGTACCCAGATCAGGGTTATCTTATTGATGGTAGCCAGTTATTCAAGAATAGTCCTGCATTCCATCACCAGTCTGGAGTCACATCGGTTACTTCCCAGTGCCATTAGGGCTGCCTCACTATCAGAGTACATGCTTATGTTTAATTACATTTAAATACTATCTCTATGTAACAGCGCCCCCTTCAGAGGATGATCCTAATTGTATGGCAGAACCGGCGCTGCCTATAGCCCAGTACCAGTCCAAAAGTTCACCAGGTTATCATTGGGTGTTTTAACAGTATTATCTGGGCTTCCCGGGGATCGTGAACTGTCTTTCGGGAGTGAAGAATGACAAAAGTTGCACATCTGATTCGTATCCATGGAAACCGCGTTCAAACCAGAACAAACAACGAAAGTTTTGACTAGTATACAATTGCACAAATAAACATTTTTAATTGAAAAGTTCATTAACCTATGGAATGGAGAGCCCTTGAGGTCTAATACTTATGTAGTCTGTCGAGGTTAATTTGTGCGTGGCCCGCCTTAGTCTATTTTCGTAATAACTTACTTGTTTTTTTGCAAAATTATGACTGTAAATTATACCATCTTACCAGATAAGTGTTTATATAATTATAAAAATTATATATATCTAACATAAGTAGTTTCCTCTGATTATCTACTTATATTTAGATAAATGATTTTTTGACATTGCCAGCTTTTAATGGATACAAATTTTGCATATCCGATGTGTAATTTCGGCGCACTAAAAGCAAATATGTTGGAATTTTGTAGTTACATAACTTTAATGTTTGTTGCCATCATGTTTCTACAGCTTCTTCTTTCACCTCCTGGAGTTATCGCACTTTACCCTCAGATACCTTGTATCTAATTTACATTATCAAAAATTACCTAATTAAAGGTTGAAAATCGGTGTCCATAGAATAAACAAGTAATTTACGAAAACATGCTTGTTTTATACTACATACAAACAGATATATCATAGTGCCGCACCTCTCTAGGACAAGACAGATATAATTTAATATTACCATCATTTTTAGTGCTAAATCCTTTCATTTTTCCTAAAGTAGGTACCAACTAAATTTCATTTGATACGAATTTTGTTTCTATATTTTGAAATAATCTGTACAAAATTTCACATGTACTTCAGGACTTTCAGAAAAAAACCAAAAAAGTCTAAAATCTCTTTTTTAATAAAACAAATGTTTAACGCTGTTTCACTGTTTTGTGACCTGGTTTCAACGTTTTACGGTCATCATCAGAGGCGTGCATTCCATATGTGCACATAAGCACTGTCTACCCTACCTCACTCACATAAATTATATTAAAATTATTGCAAGAACTCAATCCACCCTTAAAAAATATGGGCAAAGTTCCAGCGTCACGCGCTTTTCACCAACCATACTACTACACGTGTCAAAAGCCGGAACTAAGTATTCAAAATGACGCACATGTTACATTGAAATGTTGGTGTATTCTACACAAAAACGTACATGTGTGCATAATGCGCATTGTAGGTAAGACTCGTTTGTGTAAGTGTCGAAAAAGGCAATGCCTTTCGGTACAAATCACAAATGTACCAGTGCCATCTGTTGGTACCTCTATTAATTAGTACAATTTTACTAATGAAATAATTATCATATTATTTTTGTTCCTTGTGCGGTGGAAAAAAATATGGAAAATGCATAAATGAAGCAGTTATTTTGATATTTGTTACCAGGTTAGTGGTAAATTTTTTAAGGATAAATTAATTTGCTGTTTTTCTTGCTGCCTACCCTAATTAAAAACTCTGTGCACGCCACTGGTCATCATCAAACCAGTCTGTATATATATATATATGACCGCAATGTATTGAAACCAGTCCTGTCTAACAGGAACAACGTTAATCTTGTTTTAATAAATCCAAATTAATGGAATTCCACCTTGAATTAGCAGTTTCAAAAACACCGGGACTCTTAAAACTATATTTTCTAAGATGTGTGTTCTATAACTGAAGACTTTATCAATATGTACACTTAAAATTAAATATATCATGAGAGGAAAATATACATCTAGGGGAAAAAATTAAAAATAATTGTATTCCAAAAATAACCTTTTAAAACTCATTCAATTAGTTATGTGATTTCAATGATTAATCGGTCCAAACACCCTCGGTACATTTGTTAAAATGGCAGACAGTGACATTTTGATTTTCTTTACATTTAGCACATTAGAAAATAATGACCACTTATCGGCCGGTGTCATGCTTGATGGCTTATTAAAAATAGATCAAACACTGATATGGGCCGAGAATACGCAGTCGACGGGGGGCGTTACTTAAATGATTTAAAAATAAAGACAAACATTTCCGGTTTATGAATAACCTGACAATATTTGAAAAACTCCATCTCCGTAATGGTATGGGAGTGAGAAAATGTTACTGGTGTCATTTTGGAGCATTTAGCTAGCCGAAGAATTGGGCTCGCGACGCTTGGATGAACCCGAGGCATTTATCAACTCAGCTACAACCGGCAAAGTGAAAAATATCAAATTGTCATTGAATATCGATTTACGATAACGTCAAGTGTGACAGATATTAAGTTTATTTTTGGATCTGTATTAAGATGGTCGAATTCCGTGGAAAATTCTGAGTGCTATTTCAGAGGGAAGACGTCCAGTGAGCGGACCCAGACACAGGTGGAGACGTCTTGTTGATGCAATAGGTCCCCGACCCGAGTAGGACAAGGGAAAGAAGATGTATGTATGTATGTAGATGTATCTGTTTTTTTTTTAGTTTTTATCAATACTTTAAAAACATTACTTTGATATCCAGAATCCGTTCAGTCACCTACATTAAATAGTGTAATACAACATCTAGTCTACTACAATGAATTCATTCTGTTCTCTCATAAAACGTGGAGCTAAAAGTAATATTATTTAATCCGGTTATGATTGCTATTGCATTTACCAATTAGAAAATTATTAATTGGTTAGGAAACTAATTTCCACCTAATATTCTAATGCAATCCACTGAATAGATAAACCGATAGAAGTGTGTTGTGGTCGTGTCTATGTGCCCGAAGTAAGGTACCTACATTTTCCCTTACGTCACGTGAAATTGATCAAACATTTACAAATATCGATTTTCATTGAATCAATTTTACTGAGTCCAGGTCTCATGCAAAATGGCCACATCAGTTTTCTTTCAAATCATTATAGATCACACTTCTAGGAATTTATTTTTAGTGGTGTAATCTATTTATTTACATTCCCCAAGTAAATTGCATATCTTTGAACAAATTGCAATCTTTGAACGAATTGCAGTCTTTGAAAAATTGCGATCTTTTAACAAATTGCAATCTTTGAACAAATTGAAATCTTAGAACAAATTGCATTATTTGAATAAATTGCATTATTTGAAGAAATTGCAATCTTTGAATAAATTGCAATCTTTGAATGAATTGAAATCCATGAACAAATTGCATTCTTTGAATAAATTGCAATCTTTGAACGAATTGCAATCTTTGAACGAATTGCAATCTTTGAACAAATTGCAATCTTTGAACAAATTGAAATCTTGGAACAAATTGCATTCTTTGAATAAATTGCAATCTTTGAACGAATTGCAATCTTGGAACAAATTGCATTATTTGAATAAATTGCAATCTTTGAACAAATTCAAATCTTGGAACAAATTGCATTTTTTGAATAAATTGCAATCTTTGAATAAATTGAAATCTTGGAACAAATTCCAATCTTTGAACAAATTGCAATGAACAATAATCTTCGGATTGTAAAATAATACCACACATAATCAGATTGCAACTAACAGTAATATATATTCTAATTGTAAGATTGCATTTTACAGTAATTATGAATAAGATTGCAAAAATAATTAACAATCAACATAAAAATAATTGCGGAAACCCCCACTTCTTCTACAAAACTTACCGCCCAATTCCGCTGGAATGAAATGATTGTAATAATTCATTATTATTGTATTCTGTGTGTGCATGTCGTGTGGCACAAAGAAACTGCTTGACGACTTTGAAAGTTATGCAATATCAGTTGCAGTCCGTTTAATAAAACATTGCTGTTTTTATAAGTTATAAAACAACATGAAAATATTAATTTCTTTCCCCATATTAAAAATACTTTATTATTAACTTAGAAAGACCATCTAAGTGAGTAATGAAATATATGACCTAGGTAAAAGATCACAGTGCAAGGTCACATCAAATTAATGTCTTAATTGCATATATCAGATTCTCAAATTAAGTTAAGTACCTACTTAGGTTATTTCACACTTAACCTTCAAGTATAGTTATAATATTTATTATTAACAGTACCTTGGACGTGGAGTCCCACAGGCTCCTATATTCCCTTGGAACTTTTTTTGAGAAAATGCTTCCGGATCGCTTAAAAGCTGTATAAATATCAAATTATAGGCTTCTAATAATAAAAAAAGACATGTTAATATTATCGACTTCATTATTAAAACTATAGACATATGAAACCGTCAACAATTATGTTACTTTTCAGGCTATTTTGACTAGTGGTGTGCTTTGATCTATGACCAAAGGTAAGCTGTGAGTAGTTTTCAAGGTCAGTTATGAATTGTGTATTAAATATTTAAAAAAAGCCATTTTATAATCTTACTGAAAATTGAAAAATTGTCATAGAAAGAATTTATCTATGTAGAACGATTGTGTCATCAAAAATATTCACAAATTCATGCAAAACATACATTTTGATCAAAAATTCTTTTACTTTCTTTAACTGTCCTTTTTTCTTAGGGCAGGAACAGCTTTTCAGCCTTTGTGAACTGCACGCCACTGCTTCTGACAGTGATGTCTTTGTTTTAATTGACGACATTGTTTGAATTTGAACAGTTATTTATTGTTTAAAGTTTAATTTAAGAATAGAATTTGATTTTATTTTTTAGTTTTTTAAATGATAACTATTATTATTTTTAAAAATCATAATAATATCAATAATAAAAAATTCCACATAGAAAATTTAACAGCGTGTTCATTCAATTTTACTGAATTTTTAGAATAACAAGTTTAAAACATGTTGTCTTAAAGTAATTCATCTGTGTTAGTGCTATATCTGAGTCAACTCTGACAGCGATACCTATGGGTACTTGTTTATATTTTCCAAATAAGGTTAAAGTTATTAAATAGATTTGTAAGTTTAGTTTTGAAAAGCACAAAATACGAAAACAGATTTATCACTTACAAGATTCCTCTCTGATCCGGCGTTTAGGGGATCCTCAGCAGCCAACATGGCAGAGGAGAACATGATGCAGACCAGGATGACGTTTCCAAACAGAGAGTGGTTGCATAGCCAGTGGCAGAACACTCGGAACCTTGGGGAACATTGCAGGAACATAAGTAACATGTATAAGTGGTTGAAAAAGTTATAAGTGTTAACTAACCTCTGGTAAACTTGGAATACAAACTGATTAATTTAATTCCTATATTTTAGTGATTTTACGCTAATCCCTCAGGAACACCGATGGCTTGATTTAAGAATTCTCGTAATATGCAGTTTACATAAAATTTTTTGACTAATTAAGTTACATTATGTTAGAAATTCTGACAGTTATATTTTTTGAATCAATGCTAGATAGCTTTACCATACACTCCAAACGACAATACCTCCAGCTCCTGACATCTCTCATGCGTTGAGATGTCAAAATGCCACACTAGCGCCTCTAGTGGACCGCGTTGGCGGAATTGGGTTTCTCTATACATTTTAATAGATTTTCTTTGAAATACATATTTACATATATTATATATTTGTTTGGAAAGGGAAAAAAATGTTTATTATATTAGCAATACAGTTCGTAAGCGCTGTTCCCTAGGTTGGTAGAGGCGCTAGTATAGCATGTTTTTTGTTGCCGTTTTATACAGGGTCTGTCGCAAAAGTATTGAGAAAAAAATTCCTGACTGCTCTAGAAGGGGTAGCGGGATGCGCCGAGTGGTGGGGATGGTAGGGGGGAGTCGCAGCTACCAAACGCACCACTGCTCAGTCCTCTCCGAGCAATGGTAGAGCTAGCACAATGATCCGCGCAAGTGTGTTTGAGTCGAAATCAAGATGCAACATTTACTGAAGCAGCGGGCAGCCATCAAATTCTCCGTTCAGCTGAAAAAAACTGAAATTGAGACCCTGGCCATGATTCGGGAAGCCTTCGGAGATTAAGCCATATCACAGGCAAGAGTGGCACAAACAATTCCAAAACGGCCGGGAATTAATTGAAGACGATGTGCGTGTTGGACGACCGTCAACTTCCAAAACTGATGACAACGTCACAAAAATGAGGGAAGTGTTACAGTCTGATCGTCGTCTCAGTGTCCGCTTAAGAGCAGAGAAGTGCAACATAACAATGAAACGGTTGCGCGAAAGAATTCGCCGCGTTCGAAAGGAGATCGCCAACACCTGGATTTTGCATCACGACAATGCCCCCTCACACTCAGCTCTCGTCGTCCAGGAGTTCCTCGCTTAGCAAGACGTGGCGACACTGCCGCAACCGCCGTACAGTCCTGACTTAGCACCACCGGACTTCGTTTTGATCCCCCGCATCAAGCGAAGCCTAAAGGGATGCCATTTGGAGACGTTGGATGAGGTGAAAACCGCTTCAACGCAGTGCCTTAAGGGGGTTCCGTCTTCTACCTTCTAGGGTGTCTTCCAAGACTGAAAGAAACGCTACAAAAAGTGTATTGACGCCCGAGGGGCGTATTTTGAAGAATATTAAGTGTTTGTACATTTATTGGCAATAAATTGTCTGAAAAAAAAAAAATTCTCTATACTTTTGCGACAGACCCTGTATAAACATATAAGCCAAAAAAGCAGTCAGTAGAGTAAAGTAAAGGTTACCTAATATTTGTTTTTTGAATTTTGAATATCTAAAATTTATTAAGAATATGTTTCACGGAAAATCTATGAAGATATAAGAAAAAAATCATTTCCGCCATCTCGCACTGCTAGGGGCGCTGGTGTAGAATGTTGCCATCAAATGTCAGAATCTGGAGGTATTGTTATTTAGAGTACTTGGCTTTATGTATCAAAGTTCGTAGAAAACCACGTAGCATATCGTCCGCGTTCTGGCAAAAGTCAACAGACCCCAAAACACAGTTTTCAGATTGATTTAAAAGTTAGGATATGAAGGTGAAATCAGATATACAACTTTGTAACAAAAGAATTTTCAACATAACTTAACTTTATACGGATTAAAAGAAGCGTCTTAAGTCAATAGCCGATGCTTGCATGATAAAATTGTGCAACCATTTTATTAAAATTATTCAATTTAAATTAGACTATTGGTATATTCCTCAAAGAGTTGCAGTTCATTCTGGCTCCAATCTATATGATGGAGATTAACCCAACAGCAACCCGACAGCAGAGATTTTACATATCAATACATGATGAACGGAATGAACGAAGCCAGGATTTGTGAACGTTTATTAGAATATTTTGTAGAACGTTTATGAGAAAATCTATAATAAACATCTAAACAATGTAAATAAACTACTTTTTGTAAAGGAAACATTCATAAATCTAATATAAAATTTCTATCTAAAGGGACTAAACAAGATCTTATATATAATTACATCCTTATTAACACACATAATTAGTAAGAAGCTTTACTGGATTAGGTACAACAAAAGAAACCACTTATTAATAAAGATTTCTTAAAAGTAAAAATATTCAGGGGAAAAATTGAAACACGAATATAGTGGAACCTCGGATTGCAAGTAACTTTGTTTGCGAATGGTTCGCAGACAATCGAAAATTTGAGCTTGATATTTGAACAATATTCATTATACAAATATATGTAAAATGTGGAAAACGGTACAAAATTTCATAGAAAGCACCACATATGAGTGAATCTGTTCACCGACATGCAATGTCACATTTCTGATTAAAACATTAATATATATGTTGTGTAAATTTTTTTTAATGAATATTTTACAGTTTTAAAATGAATAATCCTAGTTTCAATTTTTTCTTACAAGAAAATTTGCTTTGCGTTTCCGGGACGAATTATACTTGTAATCTGAGGTTCCACTGGACACACATTCACAGCCAAACATAAGCTACAAAATGCCTCCGGTAGATGGCGCCATCATCACAAAACATAGAAAAACACAAATGATTTAAATAAAACAATGATTATTTGAAAACGATCAAGATTTTTACAATTTTTATCATTTCTTGAACATGAGCGGTAGCTGTAAAATTTTTGACAGTTTTCAACGTCACAGCTTGACATTCTTATCTCTGCAGGCGGCCAAAGGAGGAATTAACAAATGTTTTATTTAATTATATAGATTTTTTATATTAAAAAATTTACACCAACGACGCTCTCGACTGCACAGTTAAGTATGTTGATCTGCACACAAGCTAGGGTTATATAAATGGGAGACAACAAATGCATATCAATAAGTACCTACCTATTTACAACACTTAAAAAAAACTATAAATCATTACAGCAAAAATAGCTCTCCGTACGTATGTCACCATATTAATTTTTTTTACATTTGAACTGTCCTTGTTGAATGCCAATTCCCGGCACGTTTCAGCTTTTAATCAAATAATATCACAACATTCATCCTGTTATTTTTGACGACTTATCACAATTTGATCAAAAGATGAAATCGGCTGAGAATCAGCATTTAACGGACACCGTTCAAATGTGAAAATGTCACTATTTGAATTCTTCCTACATCCAACGAAAAAAACCTGTAATTATAGTTTGCAGAGGACTGACCTCACAACTCCTGGATGCAAATCTGATTTTGGACCACTCGGTTATAAACCGGTATTGCACTCAAATTTTAAGCACTTTAAAATTTTTTTTTTAGGTTATGTTACTTTTTCATGCGCTAACTACAATAAAAGTAACAAAAATAACACTTATCTAACTACTTACTTTGGGGAAAATGTACACAAAGGAAATGTTCTCTAGGAAAATACTAAGACAGTTCTTTGTTACTAAAATGTTAGCGAAGAAATGAAAAACAAATCCAGAAAAAAATAGCAGTTTCATAAAATAAAAGGGGGGAAAACTGATTCGTATTTTCATTACATCTTTTTCATTCAAAATGCCATGTTGATATAAAACTTATTTGGAAAACATGAAATAATCTCTACGGTGTTAACATTTAAACAATTTAAAAAAAAAACATAGCTACACTTAACATAACATCTAATATTTTCAAACAATCCGTTTACGTCAATGTGTTAAACTTTCTAAGCAATTAATTACGACAACAAATTACGCCTTTCGGTTGGTTGGGGATACAAACATTCACTGTTTAAACATCAAACATTCAACGATTAAAAATATATTGATTTTTCGGTTGGTCGTCGATGATACTTTATTTCGTTATTCCATGTTTTATTTATGGCAGTCGATTGTTATTTTTTATTCATTTTTTAATTATTATTATTTTTATTGAGATTTAAAAACCTCATTTTAATATTTAATCATTGTAGAAAATAATATTAACAAACCTAAATGAAACACGAAAATGAAAAAAAACGACAGAAAATAAATAAAATAAAATTTGTAATCATTATAAAGATAGCTGTCAAGATGACATAAATTGAACCGGTCTTATTAGCTAAGTTGGTAAAGCGGTTGCCCCGGATAGGCAGAGGTCCTGGGTTCGAGTCCCAGATGCGACTGAAATCTTTTTATTTTCTGTGGTTTTTTTTTAATTTTCGTGTTTTATTTAGGTTAGGTTAGTATTATTTTCTAAAATGACTAGTTGTTTGTTATGTTTGGTCGGTCAAGGATAATTAAACAATATAAGTTCGGGTGTGACGTGAATATGTAACATTCTAATTTAAAAAACAGTAATTCTTATTTTCAGTGCTTATAATGAATTTATCCAGTCGTTTTTTTATTTTTTTTATTTATTATGTTTAAAATTTCTTCAAACGATTGGTGTTCACTTTGTGGTGTCAATATTAATTAATTAATTAAAATATATACTTTGTTTACACCACTTTATAAATATACATAAATATCTATGCTGTTGAAACATGTAGATATTTATAAAGTGGTGTAAACAAAGTATATTTTTTAATTAATTAATTTTCATATTTATGTTACATTGTAAAATATAAGTATATAAAAAATATTTTTGTATATTCACAGTCTGCATTACTAGTTCTCACAACAGTTGGTGGTGTAATGGTCAGCATGGTTGCTTTCCTAGCAGTTGATCGGGGTTCGATTCTTGGCCACGGCAATATTTTTTTTTTTATTTTTTTTTTAAATTTTTTTTTAATTTATTTATTTATTTTTTTACAGTAACTCCACACAGGAGACCAAGGAGGAAATAATTTCCCTCAAGGCCTATATCATCTTTGGGGATGCTGTGTGGAGGAATATATATGTATTAAAATTTTTTTTTTTTTTTTACTCTTATTTAAACAATTCATTTATTTTTATACTTTAATTTAAATAAATATATTTTTTAATTTAATCAGTTTCACAAATCCTACAATTACAATATACAGTGATTTTTTACAGCAGTATATAAAGTAATTATACAATGTCTCCTATAGTGTCAAAAATACAATAATATATAATAAAATTTTTAGGCAGTTCATTGTCAAGTTCGGTTTGTCAAGAATAATATTTTTAAAAATTCTGTTCCAAGTAAAATGTCAACCAGATAAGACCGGTGAAATGAATTTTTGTTTTAGGGCAGTTGTTTGTTAAGTTTGGTCGCTCGGGGATAATATAGAATTTTATGTACGGCGTTATTCGTACGTTATTTGTATTACAAAAAAGAAATTAATATCGACGAGTCGGTGTTAATCTTAAAACGAACATTCCTACACATTTAAACATCAAACATTCCAAACACGGTGTTAACATTTCATTAATAACTACTGCATCAGCTGGCCTACGCTCCGAGGGAAGAATAACTCGGTGGTTTTGGGATATACAAACATTGTCAAATTACTACGCTTCGGTATATTTACATTCCTGGGATAAAACAATCATCGGTTGCTGTTCCGTTCACCTGTTTGTCGGGGAGAATACGAAGAACGAACTAGCCGGCGTTATCGGTTGTTTTTGGTTGGCCATGTTGACTTCCGAGACGCGGCGCGGTCTCGCCGACACCTTAGGCCCCGGTACGCCTGGTTGCTCCGCTTCTATTGGCCGGACGGTCGACCAATCGGGGGACAGCACATTGTTAGGACAAATATCGCCGAAGCCAAGTTAGTTATGCACATGAATTGGACACGTACGACGAGGGATATTTATCATATTGATGGTGGTTTCATAGCATTCAGTGAAATACAAGCGTTGTATCCAGAATTCCATACCTACGCACGTTACACTTGTCTTTTCTGATATTCAAGACTTGCTCATTCTACACCCGTGCACATTCCGATCCAGCTTTTGCAATACGTCCATTTTTTCATGCCAGCTTTTGTGCAACCAACTTCTTATATATATTATTAATACATATTTTCTGTATAAAATATATATATATATGTGTATATATGTAAAATTTTAATAATTCTTACACCAATTCGAAAAATAGTATATATATCATATGTAACAAAGTTTGCATATATATTTTTCAACCTTGCTTGATTTTATCGAAGAAGGCAATCATTTTGTGGCTAGACATTATATTTAAATGAAAAAATTCTTTGTTTAAAACCGTCTTACTATATTTATACCTTTATCTCAACCTTCCCCAGGAGGTCAGTTTTTATGATTACGGTCCTAAGGAAGGTTGAGATCAACCGAAACCGGTTGAAAAACGTATAAATACAATAAAGTGGGTTAAGACGAAGAAATTTTTCATTTAAAAATACTCGATTTTTTAAATATCGTAGCTTTTGTAGTTAATTCATGTAACAACAGTTATTTATCATTAAAAAAGAAATCATAATTAAATAGGAATGCATAAATGAACATAACAATGAAATAAAACAATGTTAAATTAAATTCAATAACCTGAGCGCAAATCAAACATCTGTAAATGTAAAAATGTTGTAAAAACAGTGGTAAGATCGATTTCAATCAATAATGAAGCGTAATGAAATATAAAAGTTACAATAATAAATAAATAATTGACGTAATAAAGATTTAATTGAATGAAAAGCGAACAAAACAGACTTCACAATAGAAATAAATATAATATGTAAAAGCACCATTGAAATAGAAAATATACATGGGAACTTCGGTACCGTGTTAACAACTGGGAAAACAGGAAAATTTCTAACCACTCGCATGTCCAGTAGGGGTGAGTGAAATAACATGAAACCATTCAGAACCTAAAGGCTTACGAAACGGTTGTAACAGTTTTGCAGATTTTGGAATACCCGTTTAAAAAAAAATTTGTAATCATGCCTGTAGTAAACCCACACGAAATGATTCCAATAGAGCGCAATTCGTTTGAGAATTCCGCGCAAAATTTTTGTAACAGTTCCCCGTAATACTTTACTAAAGATTGTAGAAAATAATTTTAACATAACCCAAATGATTCAATTTATGACATCTTCATCGATATCCAAAAAAAAAAAAATGGAGAATAATATTGACAAATCTTGAATTTGAGATATGATATCGATGAAGATGACATTAATTGAACTGGTCTCATTAGCTATGTTGGTTAAGCGGTTGCCGCGGATAGGCAGAGATCCTGGGTTCGAGTCCCAGATGTGACTGAAATCTTTTTATTTTCTGTCGTTTTTATCGTTTTCATGTTTCATTTAGGCTATGTTAATATTGTTTTCTAAAATGATTAAATATTAAAATAAAAATAATGAATAATTAAAAATTGACTTTACTAAACCGCTATATCCATCGTAAACTGTTGGGAAGAAGTTAAATTCTTTCAAGTTAAACGCTTTCGCCCAAAACTCGTCCGAAATAGTTTCTCATTGAAAATTAATTAAACTCTTCCATTCTAAACTCTATCACTGGCCGTTGCTAGGGAACGCTTTCACCCCAACTGTTTTTAAAAGTTTTTATTTTTTTATTACGTTATTTTTAAACGGCTACGAGGAACCGTTTATTTTGAGAAATTTAAGTCCAGCATGTAATTAAATGTGTTGAGAAACCATCCCCGTTCGATTGCATTAATTAATGTCATCTTCTTAATTTACCTGTATAACAAGTAAGTAATGAATTATGCAATTAAAATAATTTTTATTTTTTTAAAGATACTTTTAACAGAGCAATCCCTTAGTTAACTATAGATATTTATCGTAGAGTAGTGTAATTACAATAGATGATGCGCGCCACTTGTAAAATACACTAGCCATTTTATTAGCTCAGGGGGACTAGCACGGCCATATTATTACCCAAGCAATATCAGCAGGATAAACATTGCTATCTATTTTTGTTTATCAATGTTCCGAGCACGAACGACAATCGATAAATTAATCGATATCATGAAAAAATAATACCATACAATGGCAACATTAATGCATTTTACACATTGTGTGGATGCAATAAAACGTAATCCTTTTACGAAACTGATTTTGTAAATCATTTTAGTCATTTGTTAATTGTTTTGTGACCAATAGTCGTTTCCTCTAGTTCAAATCTGTCTCTATTCATTTGAAAGCAGCCCGTGATTGTTGTTTTTAGTATGAAATATAAGCCGCAATCTTTATTAACACGTTGACAAGTTTATCTAGGGAGCGAATGGGCTCGATAAACGTACGACATTTTAGTCAAGACAACTGTTAAATATCGACTAATAATCATTATTGTTGATAAAGGCTTTTATCACGTCACTGTTGGTTTTCATGTTAGTCACTGGACAATGTAAGTATTTAGTCTAACACTTTGATCACGCAAGTAGTTATATATAATTTATTATGATATTCTATTGTTGATAATTTGTACCGAAGGGTCTATGTAGTTTTTCTTTATCAATGGGCGGACATATACAATATAGAGTAGCCAAATGAACTAAATCCAATGCCGATAAAAATAGGTTAAACCATAGACAAGAGGCCCCCAAGCAACCATCCCACTGGCATATCCCGACTGAATGCGTCCAACGTCTATGACATCACTTATAATAACATTTAGACACAAGTTTATTAAGTACTTTTTTATTTCTGGATTTCCTTACCAATATTTTGCAAATTAACTTCAGTTCCACAATCAGAGTAGATACACAGAACAAAGAATTTACAAACATTCTCCCAGAAGGCTAATTAGTTAGATGATGTAAAATTCTTTGAAAACGGATTTTTAAAAAAAAATTGCATTTTTTGACAACGCGTAATTATAGCAACTTCACCACTGTCTGAAAATTAGTTAACCATCCTCCACACTAGCGACAAAATTCTTTTTAAAAGTATTAGTTAATCTATGACTCAATAGAAGATCTACGCTATAATTCTCAAACAACTTGAAATACATTTTTAAAAATTGATTTTTATATGTTTTATTTTCTAATTTATATTCTTCAAACACCATAAATATATCAAATACCAAATCTTAACATTAAATATATAAGTCACTATGTGTGTCATACAGCTAGTATGGAACTGAGTTTTTTTTTATCTGTGTATAACATACTGTGTCCATTTAATATGCACATGAACAGTAACAATGATATAAACATTCATTTCAGCATAAAAGTTAATTAGAATGATAAGAATTAAGAGACATATTTGCATGTTTCTTGAAACCTTTAAGGTTCGTATTGAAGATATCAAGAGAGATGCTAATTAGCAGCACCATACCCCATGCCATGCTGTGCTGAGCCAGCATGACTGTTTTGCCATGTGGTATGCATAGCAGATTGTGGTGCCACTAGCAGTCCAGGAGATATAGACTATCTATCAAATTATATATAATTTTGTATCCTCTTACTTCTAGACTGGAGACTTTGGTAGCGTGTTTCAGAGCGCAAATCTCCGGGATCCATAAATTGAGGGTAATCACCGTGTATTCTCATAACCATGTATATATTATTTTTTAATTTGTTCCAATAATTCAATATATTTTTTCAGGTATGGGGCCCGTACGGAATTACCTTATAACGCAGTTGACCATAGAAGTCATGGCTTCGGTTTAAGTTTTACCTCTAAGGGGACGATGTGTACTCAATTGAGTTGGCCAAGATGTATATTTTAAGGTATTTAGAGAATATAAATCAGAAATGAAAACATAGAAATCGATGAAAAGTGTATTAATGTTAGCAGAGTTATATTTAAATTTTAAATCTTGATTGAATCATAGAGTTCGCAATAACTAACTAACTAACTAACCATCACGCTATTTCTCCGCAGGGGTAGGCAGAGAGGACGGACCGCCAAACAACTTGATCTTGGCATACACTTCTTTTTTTCATTCACTTTCATACAACGTCTCATACATTCTCTTCTGTTATTCCGACATCTGACATGGCCCGACTCAAGTATTTGATTCAATTGATCATGCCATGTCTTCCTCGGACGTCCCCGACTTCATCTTCCATTCACATTTCTTAATCTTGCTCACTACGCTTAAATCAGCCTTGCATTCCTTACAAATCTCAACATTTTCAACTTTTCACACAATCATACATGGTTTTAGCACACATTCGTCTCAGAGATCTCATTTCTACAGCATTCAGTCTACTTTCATCCTTCCTCTACCAGTTCCATGCCTCACTATCATACAGAGATCGCAATACTTTTACGTGAAAGCAGACACTAGTGTAGAGGGTCGTGAATTAATTACAGAATTCTTCGCAAAGACGGGCTGAGAAAATAGAACACCATCGTTATTTTAAAATATTCAAGTTCGTCCAATTTTTAACGGCGGCAGCGAACTGGTTAAATAATGTCGTTGACTGCCAATAGTAAATTATTATTAAGTGATGTCTTATCCGTTTTACGTGCACCAGTGGAACAGTCAATAGCACCGAGTGGCGACATGGGTGGTACCTGTTTGTGTTGGAGAAAAGAAAGAAAGAACTGCCTTCCGGAATGGGTTTCTTGGCGTTTTTTATCTCCACGTCGGACAGTCGCCGAGGCCTGGCTGAGAACTTTTTGCTCTTTGGTTCTGGCACAAATATTACACATCAGTTGATATTTTATCAGAGAAAAAAATGCATATTATTCTCGTCATGGTAAAATTTTAACGAAAAATCGTTCTACTAGTGAAAATATTTTTATGTGTAAAAAAAAAAAAAAACTATTTGTTTGTTTGTGGGATATTCATATTTACAGTCAGTCAAGAAAGTGCGGAAAAAAATGGAGGACGCTGAGATCGTTTGAATAGTTTTACATAGCAACACCGAGGTGATTCAAAGAAAAAATAATATGACTTTAAAAAAAACAATTTTGTTTCATTTTGACATTACCATCAGACGGTGTTCAGAAATTAGTGGTACTTCATAAAAGGAGATGATTCAAAGTAAATTTAATTTTCCAAATTGTTGTTATTTTTTAACACTTATTACATTAATGCGTTTAATTGAATGGAAAAGTTTTTGATTGGACATATTTTCAAATGTACATTTGAAGTAAGTCTTTGAAAGTCGGTTTTCGACACACAAATTGTTAAAAACCAGAGCGTTTGCCACGTTTACCTCGCCGTGATGAGTGTAATTTCGTAATTACTCACATATGTTTTGAAAAATTATGTTTTTGAAAAATGTATGTAAGTATAATATATATCATGAGTAGTTTCCCCAGAATATTATATTTTAATAAATGATTTCTCAGGTCACTAAAAAAAGTTGAATGAAGAAATACGAAAATTCAATTATTTAATTTGTAATTATTTTATTGAAGTTTAAAAACCTCATTGTAATATTAAATCATTGAAGAAGATAATATTAACATAACCTAAATAAAACATAAAACCGAAAAAAAACAACAGAAAATAAAAAGATTTCCGGGACAACCGCTTAACCCACATAGCTAATGAGACCAGTTCAATTTACGTCATCCTCATCGATATCATATCTCAAATTCAAGATTTTGTCAATATCATCCTCTATTTTTTATTCCCATGAAAATAATATGGGATTAAAAATGGAGGATAATATTGACAAAGTCTTGAATTTGAGATATGATATTCATGAAGATGACATAAATTGAACTGATTCAGTTATTAAAGTGATTACCCCAAAGAATCTGGGTTTAATTCGGATGGGCGCGATGTCACTGCTTTCTGTTTATTTCGTTCATTAAAGATTCATTCTTATTTAGTAATAATGAAATATTTTTGAAGTTTTACTGTTTTTTCCATACCATGTGGTGTTTATCAGATAAAAGTCAAGTCCTTTTTAGAAAAACAGCGATAAAAAAACACGAGACTCGTATATGGACAATGGTGGCGAACTCTGATATGGGTGACAAGATATTATAAAATTTTTCAGTTGGCACGCATGTGACAAATGAGAAGCAAGAATCTTTTAAATGCAGTATTATTAATTTGCCAAACGAATAACATTTATAATTTCTTCAAATGCTTGGTAACTTTGTGGCATTTTCAATTTATATAATGAATAACATTTATTTGAGTATTGTTCGAATGTACTTTAAGGTTAAAAATCCCCTGAGAATGTGACCATTCCGAATTGGTGCCATAGTGCGCGCTGGCGTTTCACAAGTTAATATATTAAATCAAAATACTGTGACAAAAAATTTTCGTTCCTTTTAATTAAATTTCTAGACTTTCTTGACGGACTGTGTGCGAATGGGTTGGTTTAAAACTGTGTAGCATTTCTGTCAACAAAGCTTCAATATTTCGATGTCAAAAATAAAACTACAATAAAAGCTGATAGCTTTGTGAGATTTTAAAATCATATTATTTTATCAACACTGAAACATTGTATGACGATCATCAGTGTAATTTATTATGAGAATATAATACTAAGCTACGACCATGCGTTGTGTTACCTTGTCCGTCATTGTTCTCCGGGTCTTCAATTTCTTCATCTTCCAACTGTTCTTCGTCTTCGTCTAAAGGTACCATTCTTTCGGATCCCGTTTCGTCGTATTCGTCTCGTTCCGAACTGAAACATTCCAGGTAAAACATATATATTCATACTAACTCTACACAGGAGGGGGTGAGATAAACAATTTCCTTTAGGGCCTATGTCATCTTTGGTGATGGAGGGTTTTTTTGAAGAAAGGAAGGAGTGAAGCTGTTGCGGGAGGGAGGAAACATGGAGGTCGGTAAATCATTCTAGAGCCGAGCTGTTGAACACAAGAACGAGTCATAAAAGCGACCTGTTCTTCTATGGCGAATGTCAACCAAGTACAAATGTCAGGTTAAACACTAATTGGATTACAAAAATAACATTTAATAAACATGACGGCCTCCATGGTCAAGGGGTAAGGCTCTCGACTACGAATCCGAAGGTCGCGGGTTCAAATCCCGGCGTGCGCAAGTAAATTTTATTTAATTAATTTGTGCTGTTTCACAATTAATTAAGTTAAAAATAATATATAGTATATTTGCGCACGTTCCAGAGTGGAAGATACTCTCAGTATCGCCCTGGTGAAAGACCACCATTCAGAATTGAAAAGTTGCTTGAAATGGCTTTTAGCCGTGTTTGGTGACCAGATCTGAATAGCCAGGTATTTCCCCACCTTCCTCTCCCCCTTCTCCTTCCCCTCCCCAATACCTTCAGCCTCACAACATTCCCCAATTGGGGATGCCATAGTCTCACTGGCTCCAGACGGTTGGGAGCAGTTGGGACTCTTGTGCGGTATTCATGTAAAAAAAAAAAGCTATCAAATAATTATTTTGTTAATAATTGACTAACTTTTCAGTATCATACATGTCTTCGTTGGCATATTCTTCGTCCGTGTTAACAGCGTCCCCGGCTCCGATGGGAGTTGGACTGTGAGACTTCTGTGCATCACCCTAGAAAGAAAGTGGAAATAACCAATATAGACAGTGTAAATAATAAAATTCATCAATCTTATAAAAAACAGTGAACAAATCCTCAAACTTGTAAAAATCAGTGATGAAATATGTATTTTGTTAAGTCTGTTATTGTACTTATTAATGCAATAATTATTGCTTTTTAAACATTCATGCATGTAAGTTTTGGGCATATTTACTTTTTTCTGTAATAAAATAAAATAAAGTCAGTATTCAGCAAACATGGAAAAGTCATCAAATTCACAAATCTTGCAAAATTCAGTGACACGAATCGTAGAAAAGTCAGTTTTCCAATTCGCCAAACGTCTAAAAGTTTGCATCAGTATTTATAAAATAATTAAACATCACTGACCAGATTAATTAATTGCCCTATTTAGAAATACATGCAAAAAATGAATAGGTACAGACGTAACATTTCATCATACTGAAGTTTTTCGTATTCCCCGGTTAACTGGTTATACATAATACAGTTGAACTTGGTTATAACGATCATGGCAATAGCGAGTTCATTGCTATAATGAGCAAATACCCAATTACATTTTAGTTTTAGCTTCTTTTCATAGAATCCGCCTAACGAGGACGATTCACTGATCAGTGACAAGTAAAATTTTACAACCTAAACCGATAACAACACACGCAAGCTATTGATAATATGATGGACAATTTACTGATATTTTGCTTGAACCAGGTGATGAGATTTATTGTGTTAACTCTTTTGAGGGGGAAATTGAGAAGCATGGAAGAGAAATCTTTAAAACAAGAGTAATTATTAATAAATAATGCTCGTATTAAATATATTATACGTTGGCAAATATATTGATGGCAGAAGTAGTAGATGGTAGATAAGTAAATAAAATAAAAAAAAATTCTGAAACGAGTAATAGCTATAAGGGGCAGATTTAGGTGGTCCCCTCATGCTTGTTATAACCAAATGTGACTGTATATGTAAATTAGGTAATATGTAAAATAATTAAATGTATACCTCTGCTTCTTCTGCTTCTTTTTCAATGGCCGTTAGAGATTCGGCGTCTGCGAGATTGTCCACAGCGATGGCCAAGAAGACGTTCAGCAAGATGTCTGGTGTTTCAAGCTCATATTAAGGACATAATGTATAGTTGAGGTTACCCACCACTTTTCCACCCCGGTATAAGTAACTTATGGTTACGCCTTCAGGGTGCACGTCAAGGACTCTAATTTTTTAATTAAACGAATTTATAATTTTTAAAGGACTCTAAACCCTCAAGTATCCCTGCACAGCTTTCGCATAGAAGGAGGTTAGTCACAAACGCACATCAAATTGGTTAGTACAGATACTGACTATGACAAAATATAGCCCTTAGTGGCTCCTTCTGTCGATAACCGGAGTAATCCAACATGGGATGCGAGAGTGCACCAACAAACCTATAAATAAACAAACAAGAAACACAAAAACACATTATATCCAGAACAGACCGTAGCTATGAAACTAGGGCAGTCCTTTCAGAACAGTGCAAAGCGACTTCCTACTTCCGACACTCTTCCCAGTGAAGAATTGCACCACTCACCCGGAGTATACCTTAAGAAGGGTGTATCTGGGAGGTGGGGTGAGAAACACCTGAATACCCTAGGGATATAGAGAGAATCCCAATGGCCGGGAGCGTGCTGCTAGGTTGAGGACACGGGGAGAACAGTAGCCGACAATTCGTGATAATGTACAAACAAATTTTCAAATACTCGTACATGTACGTGCATGTAACGAATGTGCGGCTGTCGTCTTGTATGGGAAAGATAGCATGAGGCCCTGAGCAAACGGCGCCTGGCGCACGCAAAATTTTGTCACCTTTGTCAAACCTAAATAACATGAAAATTGTCTACAACGATCCTGTGGTGTAATCAGGATCAGGATCGTTGTAAGTCGTAAGTGATTGTCGTGTTACTTTGGCTTTGAGTATGACAAAGGGCTCCAAAATTTTATTTCTACCAGGAGCTGTTGGGTCAGGGCCGGCCCTGCTTGCACCATCATGTAGAATTAACTGCCGAAGTTACTGTCCTATACTCACGGATACCTTGTAGAGAGATCTCTCTCATTTTCAGACTTAGTATTAATCACAATGAATATTATTTTATGATTGTAGGTGTAAAGGATACAGTTTCCGCAAATGAAGAGAATGATGAAGTAGATGCAAGCCAGCACGCCGAAGGAAGCCACCCCTCCGTATGCCTGGATACCCACGTACATCACCGCATTCCAATCTTCACCCGTTAATATCTGGAATTAACGAGACATTTATTATAAACAATAACCGTTTCTCTGAATAAATCAGGGTTGGTTTCAGCAATCCTTTGGAAAATAATATGTATTTATAATAAAGTGTCTGGTTTTTTAATATTTCATGATGCATAGTAAATCTCACCTGAAACACGGTGAGTAGAGCCTGCCAGAAGCTGTCAAAGTTGGAGCGCACCTTGTCCTGGGTGGCGTCGAAGTTAAACTTGCCCCCAAATACCTGCATTCCCAACAGGGCAAAGATCACGATGAACAGGAACAGCAGTAGCAACAGCGACGCAATGGACTGGATGGAATTTAGCAGGGAAGCTACCAGGTTGGACAGCGAGCGCCAGTATCTGGAAAATGTCAAAACATTCATCATTATATCTTAAACTTGGCAAACATTCATAATTATACCTTAAATATACCAAAACATTCATCGTTATATCTGGAAAATATCAAAACATTCATCATTATATCTGGAACATATCAAAACATTCATCATTATATCTGGAACATGCCAAAACATTCAATCAAAAAGTAACTGTTGCCCAGAGCTAGTGGTACTATAGTATGTACAATTTGGGGAATGTTGTGAGACTGAAGAAAGTGGGGAGGGGAAAGAGATAGATGGTCAAGTGCTTACGACTATGAATCTAGAGGTTGCGGGTTCAAATCCCAGCATGCTCAAATATATTTTTTTACACATTTAAGTAATATGTATTACAAATTGATATATCACATTCCTATGTGGTAGATACTATCAGTATCGCCCTGCTAAAAAACCACCATTGAAAATCGAAACATTGTGCGAAATTGCTTTAGCCATGTTTGATGACCAGATCTGAATGACCCACCTTCATTGTCACCCTTCCCCATTCACCAGAGCCTCACAATATACTTTGATTAGGGATTCCATAGTCCCCATGGTTCTGGACAGTTACGACTCTTGTCCGGTATTCACATAAAAAAAAGGAGACTGGTAAAAGTGGAGGTGTTTCCTAGAGGTGACAAGAACTTTGCAGAGTTTGAATGGCACATGATTAACCTCTGGTACGTCACGTTCCCGCCAAATACAAACTCCCTAGTGGGCCGGCCATAAAATGAAGTGTTGCGCAGCATGAGGTAACTGACAGTAATTTGGTAATTACTCACTAATGATATGCGACATAAGAAAATCTGAGAGAATAAGGAGAAGGGGAAGAATTTGTATGGCATTCGTTTAATAAATTTGTTTAGCTTTTATTTGATATAATTTCGGTAAAGTGATATACTGACTTGGTGACTTTGAAGACTCGGAGAAGCCTGACGCAACGCAGCACGGAGACTCCGAGGGGCGGCATCACCTTGGTATATGTAAGCACCATCTCTCCGATGGAGCCAATCACCACGAAGCAGTCGAAGCGGTTGAACAGCGATACAAAATAACCCTGGAAGCAGAAAAACATTATCACTCATCGTTGAACTTTTATTATTTTTGTCCAATGCACCCATTTTGATAATTTTGTTGAAGGTGTTCGAATCTGAAAAATTTCGGTTTCCGTTATATTGTCTTAAATTAACACTTAATTTATTAAATATTATATGAGATTCTGTCTAAATTCTCCTTTTTTGGAATGAAAATCATCGAAACTGGACGATGCATCCGGCATAGAAAGACAATTCTAACTTTGTTTTTACTCTCCTGTAAACCTTGAAAAATGCAGATTCAACACCTAACGTTACGACCTTCGATTTGTTTCAATTGATTCAATCTTTTAATAGTAATTTGTTTTATTAATGTACCTAATTATTTTCATAATTAATTGAGTTAAGTTTGTTCATTTCATTCAGTTTGTTAGTTTCTTCAGTTTGTTTCATTCATTTTGTTTGTTTCATTCATTTCATTCGTTTCATTCGGTTTGTTCGTTTCGTCAATTTCGTCAGTTTCATTTGTTTGCTAGTTTAATTCGTTTCATTTGTTTCATTAGTTGCATTTGTTTCATTTGTTTCATTCATTTCGTTTGTTTCATTAGTTTCACTGGTTTAATTAGTTTATTTCATTTCATTCATTGAATTCGTTTAATTGCTTTCATTCGTTTCATTCGTTGCATTCGTTTCATTTGTTGCATTCATTTCATATGTCTCATTCGTCTCATTCGTTTCATTATCTAGGACCCTCGACAGTGTAATAAAAGCCTATCATAAATGATGGTACACACCTGAAATCCTAAACTGTACATTTTGAGCATCATTTCCAGCGTGAATAAAGCGACGAAGAAAGTATTGGTGTACTCCTGAAAATAGTCCAGCCACTTTGGTTGTCTAGAAACAGAAAAAAAAATCAATGAATTTTGATAAAAACCAGACAGAATGTAAGTAAATGTATGGTTACAACTGGGTAAAAAACCCCATCAGTTTAATAATAGCCATAGTGAAAGACTTTTATGATTAGTGATCAGATCATGTATATTTAAAAAAAAAACATTATGTCAATACCGCATAAGAGCCCAATTATCTAAAACCAGTGGGACTATGGCATCCCCATTTGGAGTATGTTGTGAGCCTGTAATCATGCCTATTCAAATCTGGTCACCAAACATAGCTAAAGCCATTTCAAGCAATGTTTAAAAAAATAAATTATTTGTTACATTACATAGATACATTTATATAGCGTACTAGCTGATGTGTACCCGGCCTTGCTCGGGTTTATATAAAGTTATGAAGTTGTGAATTCTTGCTTGTCATTAGAGTGCTATAATTGATTTGACAGCGAAAGTAACTATCTCCAAATAAAGAAACATTCATTTGAATGTTTTATTTCATTCTGAACGTTTATTTTTTCCAAAGTATATCTAAATCATAAAGTTCTTAAGTAGGTACCTACTAGTGTTTTCCATTTTGAAAATATTCTACTAAAAAAAACGTCTTCTTTTGAATATGCCATCTATGACTAACCAGAGTGTTATATCTATGGGCTAACCTAAATAAAACATGGTGGGTTCAATGTTTTCCATACTAATTTTAAAACGTTATAGAAAAAGTTTTACATATTGGATTTCATTTAAACTGCTTTTTAAACCTTCCCGGCACTAATAAAAACAAACTGTGCTATTTTCAGCGAAACCAGTCCAGTGATTTTCGAGAACATCGAGGACAAACCAACTTACATTGATTTTTATATAAATAAGATAACATAATAGAAAGTACACTATATTGTATAATAAGTAAAAACAATTGAGAATACTTAAGCAACTGAAAATAATTAAAATGTGTACAAGTGTATGCCTTGTTAAGTCGATCATAGACGTAGGCGTTTTCGCTCTTTTTAAAAACCGGAAATGAACTACTTGCCCAACGCCAAGTGTTTGCCCAATGTGTTGGAAAATCAGACAATCGGAGAGCTTCTATTGGACGACGAATTGCTATTTACCGAACGCGTTCGTGAAAGTTTGGGTGTCGAGCAACCAGATTACTGTATTGTGATTTTTATTTACAAGCCGTAATGTAGATATAGCGTGAACTAAAATTCTGTATAAAATACATAATGAACTTTCAGGTAAAAGATTCAAAATGGCCTTCACTAGTTTTTACACACATATGTTCAGACGTTTTGGTATGTATTTGATAGAATTTTAAACATTACAGTTAAAGGATTCATGTCTTTTAAAAGCTTATACATTTTCCTAACTACTTGTAAAGAATTTACAGATTTAATCATTTGTAGAATTACTTTAGTTGGCAAACTACAAAGTGATGTTTAGAGCCATTTCTGAGTGCTGGCCCCTAAAATGTGTAAAATTGTATTATCTCCCACTCACGTTTTGTAAATTCCTCAATTCCCAAAATGAGTTATGCAACTCATCGGAATTGCTATATAGCGAGATATTAAAATCGTATTTTTTTTTCAAATAAACACAATTTTAATAAAATAACAGGCAATTTTTTTTCCCATTGCATTAATTAAAACTCAATTAACCATTTTAGTGCTATGTTTATTTTGCAAGTATGTATATAAATTGCTACAGATATTCTGTGTTTTTAAATAAAAAAAATATGGAATTCAATAAAAATGCAATAACTTGGACAAATATCAATCAATTTTAATGTTTTTTTTTTAAATTATACAAGTAAAGGATGAAATTTTATGAATATTATAGTTCTAATTAAAAAAACTGGTTTTGAAAAAACTTCTGTTGGAGGAATAATAACAAAAATCTCATTTGTAGTCATTTGAAGAAGAAAATGAATCCGAAGATTCACTTTCTATTCGCAATCTTTATTGCGATATACAATAATGTCACTTGCGTCGTCACTGTTTTCATTTATGGGAACAAAGGTTTCGTCGTCCATAGTGCCGCTGTCATTTGATACATTACGATCATCGGCAATAGAACTAACTCCCAACGTGGTGAAAAATACTGATTCACTTAAGGGTGTATTTATTTTAACAGGATAAACAATAAATACAGTTAACAAGACACGCGTCAATCGCAATGTACCACGTTCAAATTGAACTTGTGCTCTCCCGAGAACGACAAAAAGCACACTGAAAATAGCAGCACTACAGTGCTGCATCGCAATTTATGTAACTAAAGCTTACAGCGTGATGGCGCTGGGCCGCACTCTAACGGTAAAACTAAATAATGTCCACACTCCACTCCGTATAGCTCAGTTTCATTCAATGATCAAAACAAAATGTGAGAAACTTCAAGAAACATGCATTTGTCGTTTGTGATAATAGCAGAAAATATTGAAAAACAAGCCGTTTGGTTTTTGATTCATTTGTGATTATGACTTGTTTTATAAAATAAACAGTTTGCCACAAGCAGACTGAAGTAAAATGTAAAACAGAAAACTGCAATTTATTTAAAAACAACAGTATTGACTTCTCCCTATTTGTTTGTCATGTCCCTTAAGTATGACATGAAGCTAGAAACAAATGGTGTGTCTCACTCACACATATTATCACACTTCATGATATAAGATAGGACAGGCGATTGAATGTTTTTACAGAACCATACAACCATGGCGTTTAATGAAAAACCGCTTGTCCGATTTTATAGCAAACAGTTTCTTACTAATAACACGTTTCCCCGATGTGTTTGACATTTTCGGATTCACATCTAGTTGATATTAGCTCAGCTAGCCAGATTGCTTGGTCTAAGGAACCAAATGCTCCAGTTATCCATGGTGAAACATTTATTTTGTAATTATTGCTTTTCTTTAATCTAGGTATTAAATTCTGAATGGCGGTCCGTCACCTGGGCGATACCGCGAGTATCTTCCGCTCTGGAATGTGCCACAAATATATGATGAATTATTTTTAATTGATGTGAGTGTGAAACAACACAGATTAATTTTTTAAAATTTAATGGTGTATATCGGAATTTGAACGCGGGGCCTTCGGATTCGTAGTTGAGAGCCATTCACTTCGACCACGGAGGCCATGCATCCAATATTGCTCATTGCGTATGTTGAGTGTAACAATCAAATAACATATATATGTTAACTGTAGCAATCAAATGACATGTACATAGGACTTACAGATAATGCTCGGAAGCCAGCACACCCGTGTTGAGGAACACCAGCACGATGATGAGCCAGTAGAACGCCTGCGACTTGACGGCTTTCCGGCAGGAGCGTCGCAGCCGCCGGTTCACCTTGTCCATATCCTTCTTCCAGCGCCGGAAACTGGACTCCTGCACCGCCTCTCCGTCCGGACCCAACCCGTCCGAGGAGTCTCCCACGTTTAAGGCTTTGCCTGGAACATACAAAGGAAGATGTTTAAATTCCAGTATGAATTGCACAATCTAAAAATGGCAAAACCAATTACATTCAGTTTAAATGCAGATGGTGCGACTAGGCAAGAAAAAAGGAATTATCATCCCTTCTGGTCTACTTCATATATATATGATCTTCAACTAGCCATCATGCAGGAGTAAGCAGAGGATGGAGCACTACGAAACTCTGTTTTAGAACATCTTGCTTCATTAATCTCTTCTGTTATCCCAACTCTTGACATGGCCGGTATTAAGTTGAATAATTTGATTGTGCCAAAGAAAATGCTTCATAGTTACTCCACACAGGAGGCCCTAAGAGAAATAATTTCCATTTTTGGAGATGCTGTGTGGAGGGTCTCTTAGAGGATTGGAAGGAGTGAACCTGGGTTTTGAAGAGACTCATGATGTAGGAGGGAGGAAGCAAATCATTCCACAGCTGGACTGTTGAATACAAGAAAGAGTTGCAGAAGCGACCCGTTCTCATGTGACATATGTCAACCATGTATAAATGTTGGGCGCGCATTTGGATTGTTTGCAACTAGTTCCTCAGAGCATCTTACATTGAAATACCGGTAGAACAAGAGAGTATTCCCATCTGACGTCTGTGTTCCAAAGATTGCAATCCGTTTGTTAAGATAGGCGAATTTATCAAATGGACTGTCCGTTTTTGCAAAGAGTCGAGGGTTTTTTTCAGATATTTTGGGGTTACCGACCAGAGGTGGCTGCCAAATTCTACAGTGGGGCACACTTGCGATTTGTGCTCGACCTCCAGCCTGCGTTTAAATGTATGGGTGATGTCACCTCCTCGCGGTGCAATTTTTCATCTCGTCTCACAGACCAATAATCTTTTTTGAAATTGTGATGAAACATAATTTCCCAAACTTTCTCTTTGTGTTAAACTTGCTCAACTGATGCCTTCACATTAATTATTCATAAATAACTCAAAATAATTGTTCTGGGACAATGTTATAATAAATAAATAAAAATATTACTGAGCAGATACGATATTACTGGAATCAACATGGACCGTGCTTATGTCTGTTTGTGTTTGAAATTTTAATTCGATTGTTTGATCTACGCTTTGATAACATGGAAGATTAATTAATAAGGATTTATTAATTGTTTTTGTGTTTAATTCGTAGAACTCCATCGAATTTTTAAAAAATTTAATGTAAATCAAATTTAATTTATTTTCCCCATTACATTATAAATGTAAAAACCTCACACAATAGAGAATTTTAATTATTTTCTAACTAAATTGGTTTCACCGATAATAAATCATTATTTTTAAAAACCCGTCCAAATTAGAATGGGGAGCCGAGTAAATAAAATCATATAAATAAGTCGTTACATTGTGGATTAACCGCGGTTCGAAAATGGCCTTAAACGCCGAAACAGCTGTCACAATAATAAAAACTAAAAACACCTGTAGAACTTAATAATAACATTATTAAATTCGATTTACATTAAATTTAAAAAAAATTATAATAAGGTTTTGTTTATGAACTTATTTAACTATGGCCACCTTTAAAAAAAAATCTTTTCAATTGTTCAGAATAAAGATGACAATTTTCCTTTGAACATTATTTATATATAAATAAAATTAAAATGTATAAAATTACTGCAAGAAATCAATCTGTACTTTCAAAAGTTCTAGCTATGAATTGCGGAGCCGCGCGTGCCCGATTATAGTTAAAACTAAGTATGCAAAATGACGGGCATGTCATGATTGTATTTTACACAAAAAATGTGGAAATTTCATTCACAAGAAGACTTGTTTACGTTGGCGTCGAAAAAGGCTGTGCCTTTCGGTACAAATCACGAAAATGTAGCAATCAGTGCCATCTGTTGGTAACTCTATTAATTAGTAAAACTTTACTAACGAAATAATATTTATCATATTATCTCCGCTTTCTTTCTTATCCAGTTAATGGCTTGTAATATGCGTAAATGAAGTGATTATATGGATAATGGACATTGCAGACAATTCCAATCAAAATTGGCTAAAGCCTAGCAGCTTGGCTATTCTTAACGAAAACCTTTTTTTCAATATCGATTAATATGCTGTTTTTCCTATTGCCTACCCCGATTACAAAACTCTGTGCACGTTACTGCGCGTGGTATAACACTGGACGAAAATCTTAAAAGAGAAAAGTAAATTTTTAATTTAACAGCTCTAATGTATATTAAACATTTTAACAAAATTTTCAGTGACAAAAAATTGTCAAATGAAAATCCCAAAATCACAATTGACAAAAAAACCACCGTCAAATCGGCCTCCGTTTGTATTGAGGTGGGAGATTTAAAACAAGCTGAAGGGGAAAACCTGTCTCGGTCACTTTAAACACTTACCTATGATAAAAAAATAAATGTATTGAAGATATTTCTAGAGATGTCATTAGAGATATGAGTGGGGAATCTTTACAAATGAATTTTGTCTCTGTAACATACTTGTGCGCAATACAGCAAGGACTCAAAATTAGAAATGACTTTAGTTGCTTCCTGCAGGATGAGGGTTAAAAGAGAAGTATGTAATTGAAATAGAATTATGTATGTATTTAGTTTCAATAAGTAAGGGGGATTGGATTGTGAATATGAATGTGGTTATTACCGTCTTGATTGTTCTGCCTGTCGTCTTTCTCCGGCTCAATGTCCTCAGCCTGAGTGATCCAGTCCAGGTATCCTCGCAAGTCCTCCTCGATCTGCTGCTTCTCACGCAGCTTCTGGAAGTCTCCTCGCGCCTTCGCCTTCTCTCTCTCTTTTGAGAACTCTCTGGAATATTGGAGAATAATAATTTAAAAGAATTCAAGTAACGTGCTTGACATTACAGATGTAAGTAAACTGAATTAAATATCACCCTGTTACCCTTGGTGCGTAGTCTACTTCTTGCTTCATTCACATTCATGCATATTCTCATACTGTAATTAAGACTTTTGACATGACCCGGCTTAAGTAAATGATTCACTTGATAGGGCATCTTCGACTTTTTTATTATTCATTTTTACGTCCTGGCACTTCTGTCTTCGTTCATCCACTCCACTTGTCTAAACCATCTAAGTGTCCCTTTCTTAAACTTGTTCACTTCGCATTATTCGTCCTTGCATTCTTTCTGGATCTCTGCAGTTACATTACAATTATTGTACTTCTTTAAAGCCATTCTCTGGATTTACTTATTTTTGCAATTGTGTTGAGCGAATACAGCAGCACCAGGATAGTTGATCGCTACTGGCAATGTGTCATCCAATGACAAAGAACCAAATAAGAATTCAATATAAACACAGTGATGATCCGAGCTAGTGGAAAGATAATCATTTCTTTATGGTTGCCGTTGATTAAACATCTTAAATAGTGTTCCAGCGTTCGCTTCCACATTAATTGAATATTGTGTATTAAAATATAAGTGTTAATATTAATTGTAATAAAGCCTAAGTGACATTAAACTGAGTTATATATTCCGTCCTCATTGACATCTATATAATAAATATATCAACAGTCCCAATGTAAAGTGTCAAATCTGCAAAAATTCAAAATTAATTTTATTATTTTTAAACTATCATATGTATTTTATATTTTCAGAATATTCCAAAAAAGTTGTATTTTCCTTTAAATTCTCCTTTTTGTCAAATGAAAAAATATATATTTAACTGTTTTTTCACTCTCCTATAAACCACGTAAAATGCAGATTCCAACGTAATTGGGACTGTCGATAAGTAATTTAATAAATTTTATTGATGGCAGATATCACTATAGGTACTGAACTGTTTTGGTGATTAGCAATTCTGTTTTCAAAGGTTTAGCCATGGACTTAAAAATAGTAAAGTATTTGAAGACCTACCCAGACAACACACCAAGAATTAGGTTCATGACGAAAAAGGCACCAAGGATCACCATGGACACGAAGTACATCCACTGCCAGCTGTTCCCCATCGCATCTTGGATCTGGAAGTTACAACATCAATCAGCCAGTAAAATTATAAAGGAAACAATAGGGAGAGTATGTTATATTACTATGTACTAGGTTTTGCCTCTTGCAGTCCTGCAATTGGTTTGTATTGCGAAGTCAAATCGACTGACTGCTTTGTAGGGATGTGCGCACCCGATTTGACCCACTCTGAACCTTATTATCTTTGAAAGTCAATACACTTAAGGTGTTTTTTGCCATGTCAAAGCGTTTCATGTTCCAATTTTGACTGCGAATCAACCTTATTGTGTTCGAAATCAAAGGGTCTTAAGGTCGATTTTTGCTCGCAGGTACCTAGTCTGAATCTCCGGCCAGACTGTATTACTCCTTATTGTGTACGGAATTAAGGGGGTGTAAGGGCGATTTTTCCCTTTATACCCCGCACTGAATTTCAAAAGTTACCGAATTACTATTAATAAATTGATATGAAGATGACAGTGGCGGTTACTGCAATTAGGCAAGGGAGGCAGTGCCTTTCCAAAAAAATAGAGGAAAAAAGGGAGCTAGTATAAGCCTTAAAGTTGCTTCAATTTAAATATTACTAATCGATTAATTCATTTCTTTTAATAGATGTATAATTATTTTGTGGCGTCATTATTAATAGAATTAGTATAAAGTATTTTATTAAATTAATAATAATTAATTTGTACAAATAAATACGATTCCACAAAGTTATTTTACATCATTTGAAGAAATAAAAAGTATTTTTTTAACACCACTGTTTAACAAATAAATATCAACATGTTTCGGAAGCAAAACTCCCCTCGTCAGGATACACAAAGTATATAAAAAATAAAAATAATTAAATTTATAAATTTACTATGTAATATTTCATAATAATTTATTTTTTTTAAATAATTTTTTGAACAATTTTTACATTTTTAATTAATTACTTACCTACTTTCATCACTTACTGTTAATTTGGCAATTATTATATTTCTATGTTTATTATTTGTCTATTACTTGTCATTATTTTCGTCTAAAAAATAAATAATATCCAGTCACCAATATCAGAGTTCACTGCAATCGCCCTTGTACAATTCTCGAGTTTTGTTAAAAAAAAAACATTTCGATGTTTTATAATAAGCACCACAAGAGTACAGAAAATATAGAAACACTCAAATAAAATTGTATCTCTTTATTTAACTTCTTTTTTTTTGTAATATGAGGCAGAAAAAATCACTTCTCCAAATATATGATTCTATTCTGGGGAAACTACTCATGATATATTATATATATACCTTGATACATTTTTTATAAAAACATAAATGCGTTGTCTTGTACGACAGTATCATTTACCAAAACATCATTTTGCAAAAAAACAAAGCGAGTAATTACGAAATTACACTCAGCTGGCGTACGGCGAGGTAAATGCGGCAAACGCTACGGTTTCTTGTGATTTGTCAGCCAAAAATCTGAGTTTTAAGAGGTTAAGGCAGTCTAAAGGTTACTAGTTTTACAAGGCAACGTTAACTTACAGAATACAGAACGTCCGTCCAGCCCTCCAGGGTGATGCACTGGAACACGGTCAGCATGCTGAGGCCGAAGTTGTCAAAGTTGGTGATGCCGAAGTTTGGTCCCTCCCAGTACAGCGAGCAGACCTCCCCCTCGGCGCAGCGGAATCCCTCGTCGCCACACGGGTGCGGCTCGTCCACTAGCTTTCCTGTATACAAGTAAGGTAACAAAAGTGGATTTTTTTAAAAATGGACAAACATTCCCATTATAGAATCCTCGTTTAATTGTAAGACTGAAGGGGATGAGGAAGGGAAGAAGATAGAGAAGAGAGGAAGGTTGGGAAGCGTGTGGCTATTCAGATCTGGCCACTAATTACGACATTTCAAGCAATTTCTTTTAATATTTAAGTTTTTAATCCAGCAGGACTAGGTGAATAGTGTAAACTAGCATATTACTTGAGATATGGTACATAAAAAAGGTTAAATAATAATATAAGAATACGTACATATATAAAAAGAAAATGAAATAATAAGAAAATTTAGTTTCAATTTTAAATAATGGTCTTTTACTAGGGCGATACTGAGAGTATCTACCATTCAGAATGTTAGGGTACCTTTTCTACAACAAAAATCATGATGTATTCGCAAAATTGCTGATTTTGGGTTTCTTCAAAAATCTTTGAAAGTATCTTCCATTTGTTTATTTCAGACCGGACCGGTTTCACCTTATCACATGCATCTTCAGACTGGTACAATTTAAACTAAATCTATGAAATGATGAGTTCGAATTTTTTTATTCAAAATCTTTGTAACTGACTTTAACTTGTTTATTTCAGAAAGAACCGGTTTTCCCTATCACAGGATTCTTTGGACTGGGTAAAATTTAAACTAAATCTATGAAATGAATTAATTTTTTGATACAAAAATCATAAAAGTCTTTAAGCCGATGGATAAGGACAATGCCATTTCCTTAAAAAGAACTGGAATAGGCTGCTGGTATTTGTTTTTTATTGGACCCGTAAATTTTTTTCATAGCCCGTAACGGGTTACGATCCATAGTTTAGGGAACACTGTTATGTAGGAATGTCTACAGACACCATAATAATAAGTTCTACACTATAATTCCTTAATGGTTCATACCAGTGGAGTTGTTGTGGCAGGCCTTGTGCAGTTTCCCCGAGAAGAGCTCCAGTCCGATAATGGCGTAGATGATGATGACGAAGAGCACCAGCAGGGCGATGTGGAATAAAGGCACCATGGCGCGTAAAATAGAATTCAAGACAACCTGCAAACCTGTGGGGAAATAAGGTTATGTTATTGCGAGGTTGGAGTGAAAGTATTTTGCCTGTTGTATGCTGATGATGCCGTGCTGATTGCTAACAGTATGGACGATCTAGAGTCTCTCGTATCTAGGATAAACGAATTATGTATGAAGAATGGGTTAATCATGAATGTGAGTAAGTCTAAAGTCATGGCGTTTGAAAGAAAGAGTACGAAAACAGTGTGCAATTTGAAAGATGAATACTTGGAGTACGTCGATGAGTTTGTGAATTTGGGAAGTATGTTTATGATGGAAAGACTGATAGGGATATTGAAAGAAGGGTAAATGCAGGAAATTACATAAATGGAAGACTAAACGCGGTTGGCGCTAACAAAAAATTGTCCAAAGAAGCGAAACTAGCAGTCTACAGTGGAGTGCTGATATCAACCCCGATGTATGGCAGAGAGGCATGGAACTGGCAGAGGAAGGATGAAAGTAGTCTGAATGCCATAGAAATAAGATCCCTGAGGCGTATGTGTGTAAAGCTATATAAATGTTGAGATTCACAAATAATGCAAGGCTGATGTGAGCATTATGAGTAAGATTAAGAAAGGGATGCTCAGATAGTTTGGGCATGTAGAGCGGATGAACAAGAACATATTTGACAGAAATGTGAATAGAAGAAAAAACTGGGGACACCTGAGGAAGACATGGCACTATCAAGTGAACCAAATACTTGAGTCAGGCCATGTCAAGAATCAGAATAACAGAAGAGTAGTATAATATATGAGACAACGTATAAATGTGAATGAAGCAAGGAGTGTGTGTCAAGACCGAGTTGTTTGGCGGTTGGTCCTCTCTGCCTACCTCTGCGGTTAAACGGCGAGATGGTAGTTAGTTAAATGTAATTATCGTACTCACCAAACTCAATCAAATGGTAAATCAGCGCCATTTTGTTTTTTTTGACATTTGAAAGGTCCTCGTTAAACACCAATTGTAGTCCATTGCAACTTTTTATCGAATTATGTTCAGCTGATAACATACCAACACGACAGTTGTGCTTTTCTACTGATCACAATTAGTTAAAAATTTAAAACAGACCGAGAATTGGTGTTTAAAATTTTTTTAGTTTCTGGGTAAGTTATTTTTTATTTAGAAATGATTATTTCGGACAAATGTACCGGTTTAATAAAAAAATGGTCACCTTACATCTCATTCACACCCATGATATAAAATGTAGCATTCAACACGCAGTTCTATCACTATTTCATTCACACATACATATTATTTGAATGTCTATCTTTGTCATACATGACCAATGTTTGAATTAAGAATTTACTGGAAACGTAAGAGTGTTTTTTACTTGTGCCACATTTTATGGTAACTTTGTTAGACAATAACATGTAACACAAGTTTGTAATGTCATTGGATTTATCAAAATTTAAAATTTTAATATTCACGTTCTGTGAAAGTTCTATTGAAATTCTGTTATTATTCAAGAACTGTGAAATAACTGGTCCATAATGAAATAATAACAGAACTCGAATAGACCTTTCATAGAACTTGAATATTAACTTTGAAATTTTGACGAAATGTTGAAATTCCCCGTTTTGTGCCACCTCTCAGGAGCGTAACTATGTATAAGGGTTCAGCCAGGGGAAGTATTTATATTGCTACCATGCTGGGAATCATTCTAAGGCGGGTAAAGGAAGGGACTGTATGAAGTGATTTATAAATGCGGACCTTGAGGAGGCCTGGATTAAGGTAAAAAATATGCTGGTTCTCATGAAGTTAAACATCAACTCCTTGAGTCTGTCCTAAAAAATATGCTGGTTCTCATGAAGTTAAACATCAACTCCTCGAGTCTGTCGCACAGGGATCAATGCTACTAGTTCTTTCGAGTAGCTACATTGAAATACCTGTAGAACAGACTCAGCATACCTACATTACGGCAGTGCATTAGAGAGTCAATTGGTCTGTTATGGATTATCAATCAGGTGACCCGCCTTGCTTTGCACAGAATCAAGCAGGTTCATCATGTATTTGGGAGCTCCAGCCCAGAGGTGACTCCCAAATTCAAGATATGCGTTCATCAATACTTACAGACGAACCGACCTCCTTTGCACAGAATCAAGCGGGATTAGCAAGAATTTGGGTGCTCGAGCCCAGAGGTGGCTTTAAATTCAATATATGCATTCATCGATACTTACTTGGTACTCCGGACACAAGTCTGAGGGGCCGTAGCACCCTGAACGCTCTCAGCGCCTTCACGTCGAATCCCTCCTTCATTATGTTGGACAGGACCGTACTTATCATACTGGAACATAAAAAGCACTCATCAATTACTCCATTGATAATCCTTTAATAATTGTTGGAACACTGACATTTTAGTTTTTTTTTGAACATAAACAAAATATGAATTATTTTCATAAGAAGCAAACACTTTGTGGTTTGTCATCATCTATATATATATAAAAATCAATGAAAGTTTGTTTGTTTATCCTCGATGTTCTCGAAAATTACTCTACCGGTTTCGCTGAAAATACCACAGTTTGTTTTTTATGTGTCGAAAAGGTTTGTTTTTTATGTGTCGAAAAGAAAGTAGTTTGAATAAAATCGAATATGTAAAAATGTTTTTTTTATTTTTTTCTATGAATACCGCACAAGAGTCCCAACTGTCTGGAGCCAGTGAGACTATGGCATTCCCAATTGGGGAATGTTGCGAGGCTGAAGGTATTGGGGAGGGGAAGGAGAAGGGGAAGAGGGAGGTGGAGAAAATACCTGGCTATTCAGATCTGGTCACCAAACACGACTAAACGCCATTTCATCCAACGTTTCAATTCTGAAAGGTGGTCTTTCACCAGGACGGTACTGAGAGTATCTTCCACTCTGGAACGTGCGCAAGTATACTATTTATATTATTTTTAAATTAATTAATTGTGAAACAGCACAAATTAATTAAATAAAATTAACTTGCGCACGCCGGGATTTGAACCCGCGACCATCGGATTCGTAGTCGAGAGCCTTACCCCTCGACCAGGGAGGCCGTCATAAAGTTAAAAAAGTTTTGAAAAACATTGAACCCGCCTCTTTTATTTAGATTAGCCCATAGATATAACTCTCTGTTAGCCACATTGCATATTCAAAAGATGAAGGTGTTTTTGGGTAGAATATTTTCAAAATGGAAAACACACCTACTTAAGAACTTTATGATTTAGATATATTTTGAAAAAATAAACGTTTGGAATGAAATAATATATTCAAATGAATGTTTTTTTACACGTACACATCAGCTAGTATTAAATAAAACAAACACATTGTTATAAACGATGAATTTATTGTATTTTTACGCCAACCGGTTTCACTTAGATCAAGCTTCATCAGAGCAAATATAATAACTAAAGAATAATACAGAGTTACCGCATATATGAGGTGCTGAGAACCAGAGAGGCTTATACGCCTTTTGAATAGTTTTGATAAAAATGCTTTTGAAGTTTTTGAGAAATTTGTTAATCCTTTCATTTCATCAATCTATTTCGATTTCGCTGATGCCAAACAAATTTAACTGACAAAAAAATTAATTTGTTATTTTATAACATCTAAATAATAAACTTTTCTTGGTTACTGATTTATTTAAGTAACAACATAATGCGCGCTGAAGACCAACGTTTTTACTGACGTTAATGTTTCAATAATATCTCAAATATTAACAGTTTTTCAAACATTTCAGTTTGGATGGGTATTTTGGCTTCAAATCCAAAATTAAGTTATGTATGAAACAGGCAGCGCAGCCAGTGTTCCTCTTAAGCAGGTACCTACTTGTGTTTTTTTATTTTGAAAATATTCTACCCAAATAAACCTTCTTCTTTTGAATATGTAATCTCTGACTAACCAGAGTGGTATACCTATGGGCTAATCTCAATACAACATGATGGGTTTAATGTTTTTCATACTAATTTTAAAACCTTATAGCAACAGTTTTACATATTGGATTTCATTCAAACTACTCTCTAAACCTTTCCGGCAATAATAAGAACAAACTGTGATATTTTCAAATCTCTATGGTCGAGGGGTAAGGCTCTCAACTACGAATCAAATTCAAATCCCGGCGTGCGCAAGTAAATTTTATTTAATTAATTTGTGCTGTTTCACAATTATTTCATTTAAAAATAATATATAGTATATCTGCGCACGTTCCAGTGTAGAAAATACTCACAGTATCGCCCTGGTGAAAGACCACCATTCAGAATTGAAACATTGCTTGAAATGGCTTTTAGCCGTGTTTGGTGATCAGATCTGAATAGCCATTTATTTCGCCACCTTCCCCTTCCCCTTCTCCTTCCCCTCTCCAAATATCTTCAGCCTCACAACATTTCCCAATTGGGGATGCCATAGTCTCACTGGCTCCAGACGGTTGGAAGCAGTTGGGCGGTATTCATATAAAAAACCGGTTGAGTTATTTTCGAGAAAATCGAGGACAGACAGTCAGACAAACAAACATTCATTTTTATATATGAATATAAAATAATTAAATATACAATATAAAGAATGCAAACTTACCCTATGACGACTATGGTAAAATCTAGCATATTCCACCCGTTCCTTAAATAAGCCCCCTGGTGCATCATAAATCCATAAGCTATAATTTTCATGACGCATTCCGCTGTGAATATCACAAGGAAAATGTACTCTATTTTTTCCTGAAATGAAAAAGGAAACCGTTTAGTATAATATTAATTTAATAACACAATCGTGAGGATGAAGAATTACCGTGCTGGTTTGAACACAAGCAATAGAGTATTTTCACAAATTATGAATAACGTTAAGGCCACTCTCTGATGGTCCGGTAGGGAATCGTCAAAAACCAGTTACAGCAAAAGTGCAGGAAATGTTTCGTGATATTTCCTCCACGACTCGCTGACGGGTCTGCAGTGATTTGTAGCCGCCAGTTAATTGTCGTTATTGCAGTTTTCTGTTATAACATTTAGCACTGAATGTTATCGGATTCCAAGGAAAAATCTAAAAATGTGGAGTAAATCAAGTGAAGACGAGGCTCTGGTATGCTATTTATTCCATTGAACGAGACAAAAGAGGTTGAGGTTTTAGGTCCACCTCTATATCGAACGTAACATTCATTGTAGTCTATTTATTGCTGCTAGAGAACTGTCCAGAGATCATGTCAAATTCCAACAAATGTAACGAATGTAAAAAAAAAAAAACATTCCAAGAACTGGTCCAGCACGTTACTCCATATAGTCTTCTTATTGCACATCAAACTTTCTCCGCTGTTCCCTTTACTGTATATGCTGGTAATTCATAGTTATAAAGGCGTGCATATTTCTCTACCTCCATTATTAGCCGAAAATTCATATCCGCTCCATGTTTGAATTCAAATGATGAATGACGCATAAACGATCGAAACTCAGTGTATAGATTTACTGGAGGCGTGTTTACCGAGAAGCTACTGAATTGTAGTCCCACTTGTGGTATAATAGAAGTACGTCGCACCACTCCCGCTTCCCCCCGAGTCGTGAGCTAGTGCCCATTGAAATGTATGGCGCAATTCCCTGTCGGTATCGCGCATGAGGTTTATGTCGATTCCCTACCGGACCGTCAGAGAGTGGCCTAAGAGGAACGGCTGCGCGGCCTGTTTCATAAAAAACTTAATTTTGAATTTGAGGTCAAAATACTCACCTAAACCTAATTTTTTTTTTCATCTAGTAAATATTTAGTACGGATGAGAAGTAATTTATTTATCTTTGTTTTACATTATGAAACATAGGCCATTAAAGGAATTGATTTTTAGCGATTTCAGAGGCACCTTTAACAATTATTTGGGGGCTAAAGGTGATTTAAAAAAAGTTTTACCCCATCTACTTTGAAAATATAGTGAAATATTTAAAATTATTTTTTTTTTAAATGTTAAAATAAGTATTATGGTGGACATTAAATTAAATTAAAAATGACCAATTTACGTTGGAACACAAATTTTCCGTACGTAATTTAAAATATTACTATTATTAATACCCAAAAAAAACGTTATTTTTTTCGGGTATTAATTAATAATAGTATTCTTGCTTCTAAAATTATGAAAAAAAATAAAATTCAATTTTATACTTCATAATTTAAAACAAAAATAAATAAAATACTTCTCGTGCGTACTAGATATTTACGAAACATTTAATTCAAAAAAATATATTATTCAGATTGGGTGGGTATTTTGGCCTCAAATCAAAAATTATGAAACAGACAGCGCAGCCGTTCTTCTTAAAAATGTGTGGTAATTAAAAAAAACAATCATATTTATGAATCCGATTGTCGCAATAAATTTTTTTTTCTGTAATTTCTACATAAGATTGGTATTCACTTTGTGGGATCATTAATAATAAATGAATTAAAAATTACTTTGTAATCACCACTTTTTTAATATATACATATCAATATGTTTCATATGTCCTGATGAGGAAAGCTTCGCTATTGAATTAAAGTAATTTTTAATTAATTTATTTATATATACCTTCATCAATGATTATGATTTTATGATTAAACGAGATGTGATATGTGCTCACTAATTCAAATAATTTAGATTTTTTTTACACTTAATGCTTTTAAACATTGAAATGAATTGTTTGTTGGCACTGTTGGTAGGCGTACATATGGAATATGAAATAGAATAAATTGTTATTACAAGTCTGAAATATAAGTCCCTCAAGAAACTCATAAAAATACTGCATATGTTAGTTTTACAATAATATATCGTGTTTTAGCTTTTTAAAATTTATTCCATTTCATATTCTCCGCCAATAAACAAATCATTTCAATTTTTTATTTTTTTTTCTAAACAACTAAAATTAGCGCCATCTGTGGGTGCGTATTATGCTAAACAACCTAAAACCTCATATTTTAAACGGTTCGAACTGGCTAAAACGTCATTATGATGTAGATATCGCCACTGCTGGTAAAATCATCAACGTTGTTCAGCGTGACGCCTACGACGCCATATCAAAAAGCCAGAACAAAAACGAACATGTTGTTTTAGCGATAAATCGAAAATAGCACATTTTAAATCATCGTAGAGAATTTATTTGTTAACTTAAAAAAATAATTAAAATGTCGTAGTTTTCGTAGTTTTTTCGAATATATATATATTTTTTTTTTTGTGAAAATACCCTATTGGGGAGAATAATAAGGTTAGAGAGTATCACAGAAAGTCAAATGTAACATTGTCATCAAACAGTCAATCATCGCCATTTTCTTATTTTTTTGACGTTTGAAAGGGCCTTGTTAGACGCTGATTCTAGGTCTGTTACAGCTTTTTATCAAATTGTGATCAGCTGACAACATTACAGTTGTGCTTTTCTGCTGATTATAAAGTGTTCCAAACACAAAAGCAAATAATATATAGAGATGCCCTAACGCGCAAGGGGAAGAAATCAAGATTAGGGGGGCGAGACAAGGCGTGTCACTATCATTTGATTTGCGAATAAATGCTTCCCATCAGCCTGCAGGCAACTCGCATTGTACTGCAAAGCATTAGTATTTACTATTTGTTAAGCAAATCTGCTAATGATCAACTCGTCCTTTTTACAATTGTGCGGAATTTATGGCAAATTTTATATTTTCCCGTAGCTGTGGTAACAAATTCCAAACTAACCCAAACCGCCAATTAAAAGCAAAACAGTAAATAAGAAAGAGGTTCGGCTTGTTTACAAATACCAAATATTTTGTTGGACTATTTAGATTAACCTTTTGCAAATATTTTTAATTTGCTTACCGCAATCAAAATCACGTGAAAGAAACGTGTAAGGCAGTGAATTTAGTACCACTAATACTGTTAATGTATTATAAAAATGAATAAGTATAAAATACAGTAAAAAAAACATTTATCTGTGGAATGTAATTCAATAGTTTTGATTATTCTCTTTATCACTTCTATTTTTACAATGTTTGATAGCACAAGAAACTATAATTATTGATTTATTTCTTAAAATCTTCGAATATCACTCGCTGCCAGTCAATACACGAATGATGGCATAGTGTGTTCAAGAAATGCGTGAATCCACCTGGTGTCAATTTTAGGATGTCATATGGATTGCCTCCAGTCATAAAAATGGTAGCCAAATTTGAGTATGTAGCGCATCTGTGGTTCCAAAGCTAAAACGGATCTAAAATATGTGTTTAACGAGACCTATCAAATGCCAAAAAAAAAAGGTACTGATTGACTATTTGAAGAAAATGTTAGGTACAAACATTTAAATTTCTGTGTAACACTGCTACCTGAATATTGAAGAAATCAATGAACTAACATGTTACGTCAAACCATTCAAGTTAATCTTGCAGAAGAGTAGGCAGAATATTTTTTATTGAAGATAATGAGAGAATGGCAAACTTACCAAATAAGAATTAGTGACGTTAGAGTCGCCCATGGGATAGGGCGTATATACAGCTAAAGCCACGCAGTTGGCGAAGATTGTCGTCAAGATCATCCATTCAAACGGTCTGAGGGAATGGAGTTAAGGAAAAAATTATGAACAAGTAATTAATACCTATGAATAATATATATAATATAATAATCGAATAATTTATTAATATATTTATTATATTATATACGCCCTATATGGGCTTTTACATATTTAGTTAATTACAATAGTCACACAGGTGCAAAACACATCACAGTAGGTACATAGATAAAATAGATAGCCTTCATGAAATACAACAACTAAATATTTCATTTGTCTCACGAACAAATACGGGAATAACATAGTGTAAGTACCATTCCAAATAATTAGCTACAGAGGGGAATATTCAAAACATACCTCACATTCACTGATACGTACACTCTAGACACGTATATTAATAATTGTTGAGGATGTATGCAATAATCGTCTGTTTCTATTTGTATTAATAACAATAAATCATCATACTTATGGCACCGGAGATGCGAAACTTGTTTTTATTATTTTGTAATGATTTAGGCTAAGTGAAAACAATAATTTTATTTATTATGTACATAAAAAGTTAACATAAAAAAATTCAAATAAAAAAGAAAATAATAAATGTATAAATTAATATTTTGCAATTACGAACAAAAGGAACGAGAGAAAACAATGTTTGGGCCAAGTGAAGTTAAGTGAAAATAAGAGATTCGAGAAATTTCGGGAAGTTATGGGGGCTATCGCCAAATATATCTGGAATTCTGTCACTACAGTGGATGTTGTATAGTCGACACATTCGCACAAGAGGTTGGGAGAAGGTTAAGTTGGTTCTTTGCAAAGAAATGTAGAAAATTTCGGGGTTTCTTAAGGGGTGGAAGATATTCATTTTGAGTGTGGCCAAGAGAGATGATTCTACATGGTTATTTGTAATTTTGAAAAGAAATTTGATTTTTTTTTTGTCACGTCGTTCATTCAATGTTTCTAATTTGAAATATTCTAGGCGTTTCTAGACAGTAAACAGTGTGGACAATCTAGTTCTATAGGATAATGCCCGAGTTAGTCTCATGTGAACTGATTCAATCCTTTTTTTGTGAATCTCATAAATTGGACTCCAAACTACGGAACCGAACTCAAGAACACCGCGAATTGTGAATGTGTGTAAGTATTTGAGAGACATTGGGTTATTGAATGGTTTAGTGATTTGATACAGAGATCCAAGAAGACAATATGCCCTGGACACTATGTTTTCTACGTGTAATTAAAATTAAGTTTACCATCGAAGTCGATTCCGAGGTCTCGAACATAATATGTAATTTGTAATTGAACCAATCTTAACTAACTAATTTACTAACCATCATGCCGTTTCTTCGTAGGGGTAGGCAGAGAGGACGGACCGCCAAACAACTCGATCTTGGCATACACTTCCTGTTTCATTCGCTTTCATCCAACGTCTCATACATTCTCTTCTGTTATTCCAACTTTGGACATGGCCCGACTCAAGTATTTGATTCACTTGATCGTGTCATGTCTTCCTCGAACGTTTCCGGCTTCTTCTTCCATTCACATTCGCGTCATATATTCTCCTTACACTCCTCTCTTCGTTCATTCGCCCTACATGCCCAAACCATTTAAGCGTCCCTTTCTTGATCTGGCTCACTACGCTTACATCAATCAGTCTTGCGTTCTTTACGAATCTCAACATTTTTAACACAATCATACATGGTTTTACCACACATTCACACTCAGAGATCTCATTTCTACAGCATTCAGTCTACTTTCATCCTTCCTCTGCCATTTCCATGCCTCACTGTCATACATCAGGGTTGGTATCAGCACTCCATTGTGGACTGGTAGCTTCGCTTCTTTGGACAACTTTTTGTTTGCGCCAACCGCGTTCAGTCCTCCGTTGATGGAGTTTCCTGCATTCACCCTTCTTTCAATATCCCTATCAGTCTTTCCATCTCTCGTAAACATACTTGCCAATATATATACTCATCGACCTGCTCCAAATATTCATCATTCACAACTATATTGCACACTGTTTTCGTACTCTCTCTTTCAAACACCATGAATCAAACTTATATAAATATATAGTAACACAACACTTACTTTAACTTCAGTTTATTGAGTTCAAATACAAAGCAGCTTTTAATTTCAGATAGTACTTTTATAGCTGAAGCTCGGAGAGTACAACATAAAAAAAAAATCTATATATTGCACCCCCGGGAGAACAATGACATATTAGCAAATAACAACATTTTAAAGGAAACGCACATATGCTTGGATCATTTATATTGATCGAAAGATGTGTAATTATTTTGTGGCGTCATTATTAATATATTTAATAAGAAGAACTTTGTTTACGGCGCTGTTTTATAAAAAAAAAAAACAGTGGCGTAAACAAAGCAGTTTTTTTTTTATTTAATATAAATACATATAAAATATTTAATAGTACAGATATATCTTAATAGCTAATTACAAAAAAGCATTAATTTATTTTTAAAAAAGTGCCCAACTCGAGCTCAGCGCCATCTAGCGACAGTAGTGAAAAATAAAAGTAATAGAAATAAAAGTACATCAAGAATGTAATATAGATAATTTTTGTGTTGTTGTAGTTCTTCCTATTAATTATATTTATTTAAAAAATTTATTTATTGGCCTTGAAAAATTCATACTTTCAAAATAAAAATGACTGGAATTCCTTATTATTCTGCTGGGTTGGCGACAAATGATTGGATGTCACCTAGATGTCAGCAAAGATTAGAAAAAATTCAAGATTGCTGTTGCAGCCGCGGAGTTGGGTTACCCCTTGAGCTTAATAATGAAGTCACAACTAGCCGTCGAAGCACTTGAGTCATGTTGTGACATATCTGCCACCAAATGACAGTCCTTAGAAAAATCGTTCTATCTACCTTTCTCTTGTGGTCAGACATGTTTTTGAAAGAGGGAACAACAGCTTTCTCTTTACATGATATTTTATTATCTTGACCCTAGAGGTTGATGTGGACTGGATAGTGTGCCCTCCATAGAGAGGTTATATGAAAGTATTGAAATAGCTTATAGATTTTAGCCATAGATGTCAGCACTAGTATTCGAAGAACACCGGTACAAGGACAATTTGGCTTATAAAAAGCATGGTTATTATATTTTCTCTCTCTTATTACACAATTTTTCTTTTGCTACCGGAAGTCTGCAATTATTATGAACTAAAAATATAGTTTTCTAATTGACAATTGATTTATTTAAAACAGAAGAGTATTTTCAAAGGATACTTCCACTCCACCACGTCGATGCACAGCTTCCTGACGGGGTTCTTGAGGTCGAGGCACCAGAGCGCACGCTGGGGCCGCTCGGGCTGCACCTTGCCGCCGCGGCGGGGAGCCTTGCGTGCGGCGGGCGACGGCTTGACGATGGGCGCGTAGGCGCTAAGGCCCGGCGCCACGGTGGAGGGCGGCGCCGCTGTGGAGGGCGGGGGCGCCACGGCGGGCGGGGCGCCGCCCTCGGCATCGGCGCTCATAGCCACCCGGCCCTACAACAATATCAATTATATGTATAAAAACAAAGACACCTAATTCCTTAGACCAGACAAGACATAATAGGAACTTTAAATTAAACCTCAATTCACAATAGGTGCCATACATGTAAATGTCAATTAAATATTAAAATAAATTATAATTTTTTTTTTGTGACCTCATAAGAGTGCCCCTGTCTGTATGGAGTACATACAGGGGAACCATATCGCCACACGGTTGGGCAACGTTGTGAGGCAGGTTAAGGAGGGGGCTATAGGAAGAGATTTGTTAATGCAGGAGGAAAGACAGATGCCGGTAGGTCATTTCACATACGAGCAAGAACGAGTGGGTTAAATGACCTGCTCTCATGAAGTCAACATCAACTGTGAACGGGTGTTCCGTACGTGTCCGCCGAGTTTCACGCACGTGCACCGGCGTGGAGGGGATCAACGCTGCAAGCTCCTTCAAGCAGGCTCCATTTTAATATCTGTAGAACAGACCTAGCATACCTACCTGTTCATTAGAGATGGCAATCAGTCTGTTAACAACAGATTTTAATATACTATATAATATTAAGCGTACTATGCGTGATGACTGTTCACAATTTGATCAAACACTGAACGGGCCGAGAATTGTCAGGCAATGCGATCAAAATTTCATTGATCTACATTTGAGACAAAGTCATATGCGAGCTCACACCACTAGCATCTATAATATTTCTTCATAAAGTAACCGTATGCATCGTATGATAGGTCCAATATGAGATCCTTGAGGAAATCTTGTTGGTACAACGATTGCCTGTTAACATGATTGAATCCAAAGGCACACGAAACATCCATATATTTGTGGAGGTCAATAAACTGGAAACGGTGCATGGCTCCTATTGTCACATTTATTTAACTCAAGAAGCCAATGTCCTGGATATGCCGATGTATCAAATTCACTGCGTTGGCAACCGCCAGCTGTCACTTGAATAATCGCCGACGCAGCAGCAGAGTTCAACAGAGGACAATTAATCATAATTTTAGTTATAATTGGAAATCAGTCTACAATATTAAATCAATATGACATACCTGGCAACCGTGTCTCTACGCCGACCCGTCTTGCCTCCTTTTCCGGAAGTCAGCTTCCCTCCGAAAGCCTCCAATTTCAAACTTCGAATACAAACAGTATTTTTTTCTTCCATGCGATTTATTTCTTATTTTTTTCTATGCAAAAAATCTTTAATACTTTCTTGTATTATAAAATCATTACTCCTGTCAAATATTTAATAAAACAAATAAATATATTATTCATTTGGTCTGTTATATATATATATTTATACATACACGAGTACAAAGGATTGTTTTCATCCGTCTTTTCAGTAGAATACTTAGAAAAATCTTATATTTTTTAAAGTGTTCTTATTTTACCATGTTTTTCTTTTGTGTCTATGGATAAATATCTGGACAGATAGTTGTGGAGTAATTCTAGTAGTTTCTTTGGTATATTTGTGCTGTCAGGAAGTGCGCAGAACTGGTCGTGAGTATTGGATTGTGTAGTTTTTTGCTGCGGGTAAATATTCCATTTACGTCACGCGCTTGTTTGATGGAGAACTGATTCTCAACGATGGTCCCCTGTAAATAAAGAAAAACACAATTAAAAATTTGAAAAAGAAAATTTTTATAGAATCCACATCCTGGAAAAAACTGGCGGTGATAACACATTTTGGAGAATTCTTTGAAAAATGTTGATGTAGTTTTTTGTGTTTGTTTTACAATGCTTTAGAAGCTTTGAAAATAATGTTTTTTTTCTTGATAAGAGTTAAGAAACTCATTGTGGGATCAACCCTCCAGAACCAACAGTACAGATTTTAGGAACAATTTTTAAATTGCATAATTAACATTCACAGTGCATTAACAATATTAACAAGCATTTGTGATCAAGACATATCACTGGTACATTACATAGTTATACTTATTACAGAGATACATCGCAGTATTAATCGTTAAGGTACTCTTTCAAATAATAGAGTTTAAGACGAACGACTGTGCGGCCTGCTTCATACAAAACTTAATTTTGGATTTGAGGCCAAAGTACTCACCTAAACCTAATGATTTTTACCTCAATTTTTTTTTCATCAAAAAGTATAGTAAATATCTAGTACGGATTAGAAGTAATTTATTTATATTTCTTTTACATTATGAAATATAGGCCATTAAAGGAATTGATTTTTCGCGATTTTAGAGGCACCTTTAACAATTATTTGGGGGCTAAAGGTGATGTAAAAAAAAAGTTTAACCCCGTCTACTTTGAAAATATAATGAATTATAAATTATTATTTTTTTTAAATATTAAAATAAGCATTATGGTGGACTTTAAATTAAATTAAAAACAACCAATTTACGTTGGAACACAAATTTGTCCTATATAATTTAAAATATCGATCCGAAAAAATGTTATTTTTTTTAAATGTATTATTTTTATATTTTTATTTACGTAATAATATTCGCATAGCAAATGCGATAATTTAAAAAAAAATCAATAAACCCGCAAATAATTTTCTAAGTTACCTCAAAAACTATGAATTTTTTTTTTCATGGCATATATATACTTCATAATTTAAAACAAAAATAAATGAAATACTTTTCATACGTACTAGATATTGACTAAACCATTAATTATAAAAATATATCATTCAGTTTGGATGGGTATTTTGGCCTCAAATCCCAAATTAAGTTATGTATGAAACAGGCAGTGCAGCCGTTCCTCTTAACTGTTATTCGCTGAATGTACCTTTATTTCTTCAATTGTAGGGTTCTTTTCACTTTGGTGCATCATTATTAATAAATAAATTGAAAATTACTTAGCATTCACCACTTTATTAATATATACATATCAACATGTTAGGAACACCTAAGGTGTTTAAATAGTAGCAACTATTCTGAATTTGAGAATCATATTTTAGAAACCAATCATTCTTTTGATATAAATAAAGGTATTAAATTTTTACGTATAAATACGAGTACGACCGGTTTACAATTATATTAATTCATATTAATATTAATAATAAAAATAATTTCGTTTTTAATTTCGCATATAAATTTTTTATTCAATGTTTTATAAAAAAAAATTACTAACATTTTGATTAATTACTTGCCTACTTTAATCAATTTTTGTTTATGTTTATAATTTGTCTTTTCTTACATTATTGTGTTCTATGTATATCATTTGTCTATACTTGACATTATTATTTTTTAGTATTCTATATATTCCTAATGAAGAAAGCACTGCTTTCGAAACATGAAACTTTCGAAATATGTGGTGAATACAAAGTAATTTTTAATTCATTTGTTAATAATGACGCCACAAAGTCAATACAAATCTTTTTTTTATAAACAATAATTACTAGCCTGAAATACTCATCGAAATTGAAAAAACCTTCCGAGAAAAGATAAATGTCGCCGACAGAACAGCGCTATGCACAAAAATCTTGTCTTAAAAACTTTAGTTTATCAATTAATGAATACAAATCGTTTGAAGAAATTATGTTAAGAAGTAGTTTATCGGGAATTTTTTATTTTTTATATTGTGTAAAATTTAATTATATTTTTTAAATGTTTATAAAACAATGAAATCGGACGGTAGTCCAAATATTAGTTAAAAATTATATCAAACGTTACGAACGGACGGTTATAAAACCGGTCCCAAAGCGTAGGCGCAGTTTTGCAGCCTTTGTGGACTGCGCGCCACTGTAGCAATGATTACAGTGGGAGATGTTGACAGATGATTTAAACCCGCGATGCCCGAGTGGAGACCCGACGCATTTGTCCACTTAACTACTAGCCATAAGCATCATCTCCTAAAAGAGTGTAAATGGATAGAATTGCCACCGTTCTACTCGTAGGTATATGGCAAAATATTGCCTAAAATACAGCCCCCTTTATAACAATAGTCGTTAATTATAGGTGTCAAGTTACGTGTGTAGTTAGTTCGCCGTTTTAGGCTGGGGTCTGGACTGAACCAGAGATCGATAGACCCGCTGACGTGGGCCTGCCATTATTATTATATGATGAGGAGACTGCCTATTACGGCCCGTGGCCTGTGGTCCCGTGTCTTTATGACATACAGTCTGTCAACAAATTATAGAAATTTAATAGAATGGAAATTAAATTTTCGCCACTAAATAAAAATTATACAGTTTTTTTACGGTAACTCCATGCAGGAGGCTCTGAGGGAAATAATTTCCCTCAAGGCCTATATCATCCTTGGGGATGCTGTGTGAAGGGTCTTTTATAGGATAGGAAGGAGTGAACTCGGGTCTTGAAGAGACTTTGACGGCCTCCATGGTCGAGGGGTAAGGCTCTCGACTACGAATCCGTAGGTCGCGGGTTCAAATCCCGGCGTACGCAAGTAAATTTTATTTAATTAATTTGTGCTGTTTAACAATTAATTCATTTAAAAATAATATATAGTATATTTGCGCACGTTCCAGAGTGGAAGATACTCTCAGTATCGCCCTGGTGAGAGACCACCATTTAGAATTGAAACGTTGCTTGAAATGGCTTTTAGCCGTGTTTGGTGACTAGATCTGAATAACCAGGTATTTCCCCACCTTCCTCTCCACTTCTCCTTCCCCTCCCTAATGCCTTCAGCCTCACAACATTCCCCAATTGGGGATGCCATAGTCTCATTGGCTCCAGACGGTTGGGAGCAGTTGGGACTCTTGTGCGGTATTCATATAAAAAAAATATTAAAAAAGACCCATGTTGTAGAAGGGAGGAAATACAGAGGCCGGCAGATCATTCCACAGCCGATCTGTTGAACACAAGAACGAGTCGTAGAAGCTACCCGTTCTCATGTGACAAATGTCAACCGTGTGCAAATGTTGGGCGGGCGTTTGCGTGTTTCCCGACTATGTAACGGTGCCGAAGGGATCAATGACGCTAGTTCCTCAGAGCATCTTCCATTCAAATACCGGTAGACCAAGAACAGCATTCTCGGCTGACATCTGTGCTAAGATTGCAATCCGTTTGTTAAGATAGGCGAATCTATCAAACGGACCGCCCGTTTCGGCACAATTTCAAGGGTCTTTTTCAGATATTTTGGCAGTTAGTAGATTCAAAAGTCAGGTTTACAGATGGTTGATACCTGAAATGGTTTGTCACTGCGGTTCCAGTTATCGGAGACAGATATGAGGAACCGACTCTTTGTACAGTTACTTTTGGAACCGGTTCCTGAAAGAGAAAAAAAACTGTGTGGGAGGGGGAAGGAGGTTGCAAATTAGAGAAATTATAAGAAAAGGAACTGATTTCTCTGAATATTTATCGTATCGGGGAGGGGGATGGCTCAAGAAATTAAAGAAATATATATTTTACCTCGTTTTTACAATTTATCCAAAATATTTCAAAGGGAACCAGTTCCTCGAAGAAATATTACCTATCGGTTCCAGTGACAGAAAAGGAACCGGTTCCAAGTAACCGGGACAGGAATATCGACCATCTCTAGTGAATTATGTTCGGCTGGTTGACTGGGTAGGAAAAATGAGATAAATCAATTTGTCGTAAAGTTTTTGATGTTGTTTTAATCCTTCCTTTCCGGTGCTGTCAACTGATGTGACATGTATCGTATCTAATTATATCTCTGTAAATATATTTAATATATTTATGTGCTGAATAAAATAATTAAAATATATAAGTATTTATCAAACAGAAAACTCTTTTTTTTTAATATGTGCGTATATCTGTTTGCGTTGATAAATTGCCGAGTGGTGCAGTAGTCAGCGAGAGGGTTACGGGGTTTCGCTCACCATGCCACAATGCGCGGTCATCAGTAGTAATCGGCGGTTTGCCGGCTGTAATGGATGCGTTTTATGCGTGGCCTATATTTTTTCTTGGTTTCAGCACTTATATGTTTATATTGACAGACCATTGTCTTTAATTATATAAAATGCAAAGAAAAACAAGAGCTGTAGACAGCACATACAAAATACATGAATGAATGATAAAATCAGGATAAAAGCGTACATTTGAGTGAACATTCAAGTCAAAGCCCGAACAAGGTTTTGGTAAGAGTCCATTATGTTAGACTTACTAACTGATATTCTTCGATATACTAAGTTTATTTTCGTAAAGACTGACAAAAGTCTTTTAGACTAGTGCCAAAAATTTTAAGGCCCTGGCTTGAGTTAACAAGTATCGACATTGTGGACAGTAGAGAATGGGTACCTATTTTTTTAGTGGAGCGTTGATTGAGGAAAAACAATTCATTGTTTCTGAGTCTACGGCAAGGAATGTTGAACTGGATGAGTTGCAACAAAGAAGGTGAGTCAATAATACAAATAATCATTTAAAAATGCAAATAAGATCAAAGCCTTTTCCTACGCTTTTCTAATGTAGAAATGTTTATGGATTGTTCAATATCAACATAGGAGTAATCGCCTCTTCCTCGCCCTAATCTCCGTGTAATTCCACGTAAAAATCTAAGTTGTCCAGATTCAATATGATGAATATGAACAACACAGAATGGAGACCAAATGACACTGGCATATTCAAAACACGGGCGAACTAGTGATCACTAATGAGTTTTTAGGTTATTTGTATTTTTAAAGTTACAAAAAAAAACATTTAAACGATAGCAGCACCCTCCATTACTGTCTACTATTTGTTGACAGACTGTACGTTACGTATAGACTATAGAGCCTTCAGTTGTGTACGGAACCTTATTATGTGAGCGGTCGCCAAAATGATTGAATTTTCCGAAGCTTGTGTGAAATTTTAGCATATTGTACTAACTCATCAATATGTGATTTTTATTGAATATTTTTATGTGCGAATAGTCCCAACTGTGTAGAACCAGTGGGACTATGGCATTCATAACGAGGTAGTCTCATAATTATTGATTTTGATGAAAATAAAGTATATTTAAAGACTTAATCGTCAGCACACAAAAATACAGCCATCGTATTCTGCTAACGCAAGAAATACTATGAGTGATTAGTCTGTAAATTCTATATGGGTAGTCAGGAAAACGTATAAGGTTTCAAAAGATAAACATTCTCAAATTGTAGAAATAAATGAGAGAAAGTACACGATGTCTGAACAAAGTAGCAGCGTTTAAAAAAATAACTATTAACTAATTTTTTAGAAGAATCATCGTTTGTATTCTGAATGGTGGTCTTTTACCAGGGCGATACTTAGAGTACCTAGCTAATATACTCCGTAATGCTCTGACCTTTGTTATTGTCGGGCGGATGTGTTTTTGCCTGTTCAGCTAATTATAACTTGTGATTTTGCTTCTTGTATGGGTTTTCAATCAAAACAACCCAATTTCTGGCCTGCCTTTGATGCTCTGACTTCTAAAGGTCATTTTGTAAATACATAATTCATTAAAAAATCACATAATTTCAAACAAGCCCGGATCAGAGTCCGAAGTTGGAAAACAGAAGACTTTCATTGTTAGTAGAGTCTGTTAACATAATCAAGAAATATAATAAGACGCAAAACATTTTTATCATTATTATGACACACCGATTTCAGAACAAACAATATTTTATGTTTAAATGTGATGCTATGTTAAACTTTCAAATCCGACGGGTTGGCTGAACGGGAATAATGCCTTGAATTAATAGCTTTATTTTAAAAAAAATTTCATTTTACATTTAATAAATGTACATTCATCAGGGGCGCGCTTTCCATATAGGCACATAAGCACTGCCTATCCAAAGAAATACGCTCGGCGTTCCCAGCCATGATTCGCAGCGTCGTGCGCGCCCCACCGACCACCATACTACTCGTGTCAAAAGCAGGAACTAAGTATGCGAGATTACGCGCACTTCATACTTAAAGATTGTATTCCACGCATAAATGTACAAGTGTGCGCAATGCGCATTCAAGGGAAGACTCATTTGTGTACGTATCGAAAAAGACCGTGCCTTTCGGTAAAAATCACAAATGTAGCAATCAGTTGGTACCTTTCTTAATTAGTACAACTTTACTATGGAAATGATTATTATAGGTTTGTTTGCTTTCTTGTGCGGTCGAAATAAAATTGCATATTTATATATCCAAATATTTGATGTGACAGGTAATTCCAACCAACATCTGGTTTTAAGACCATCCGTTCGTAACGCTTGATAACATTTATAACTAATATTTGGTCTACCGCCCGATTTCGCTGTTTTATAAACGTTCGTCAGGTTACCTGTAGTTTGAGAGATGTCAGCTGTTGCCCGATGATCTCTTATTTGAAACCGTGCACAATTTTCATTAAAAAAGACAATGTATAATTTGCATCTATGAAATGGATTCCTC
>JAHDVE020009421.1:0-95501 GCA_022606495.2 Halesus radiatus
AAACTGAATTTGCCAGTATGATGTTGATTATCTGTTTGTGAATGAAATTAATTAGCACTTTTTGTTCCTTATGGGGAACAACACATTGATAGCAGTAGAGTATTTTTGTTGCGTTTGGATAGCCGTTCCGACGAACCGCCCTCCTTTGCACAGAATCAAGCAGGTTTATCAAGTATTTGGGAGCTCCAGGCCAGACGTGACTTCCAAATTCAATTGTTGGACTAACTTGAGATTTGTACAGGGTTAGCAGCTGGTCACTATTGAAGAATCCGCTTGCCATAGGGCTTGTATAGACAAGACGCCTGGTTTAGAGTTTTGTAGACGCCCCGATACTTGAGCTGATCAGAAATACTCACCCCATTTTCAATGGAGTCTTTGTTGGGGAGGGTGCTCCCATCGAATTGCACCAGACAGTCAAAACATTTTGTGTTAATTTTTTTAGACAGTGATTTGTTCATAAGTTTGTAAAGTCGTTGACCCCAACCTAAATGTTCCATGAGCCGTCAGTACAAAAGAAAAAAATATTTATGTTAAAAACTATTAATGTTTCACTAATACTTGTTTTTCTAGAGTATCAAATCCTTAGAGTTATTGTTGTATGTATTTAATTTTGCACGCTTGTTTTATGCATTTAAAATGTTTTTTTGTTTTTTTTTTACAATTACCTTTAATGATATTAAAATGTAATATTTATTAATGATTGTGTTTTATTACATTCCAAATTTGTCAACCTCCGTGGCCGGGCGGCTAAGATTCTCAACTACTTTTTTTTAGCTTTTTAAGATGAAGGGGGTTGGTTACTCAGCCAATTTCACGATTTCGCATTTTGCGTAAAAATTTCTCATTCAAGCTTTTCAAGAATAACCGCAAACGTTGGACTCTTTGTCAAACTACTAAAAAGTATATCTTTAATCGTTGAAGATATTATTAACAACTCTCAAAATGAAACATGTAACCGAAAGGACGCGGAAAATTAAAAGATAACGTTAGCCACTGGGACTCGAACCCAGGACCTCGCGATCTATCCGGGATCTTGCGCTCTAATCCACTGAGCAACAGCTACCGTTCCGTCATCAGTATCATACTTCGATTTCTGAGAACTGTTAAAATCATCTTCATTTAATTCTCATATATTTTTGGCTGCTATCCTTAATCGTGACGAAGATTCTACCTGAATTTATTTGTTATCTTTAGATAGTGTCTCAGATATACGAGTACCTATCCGATTTTTATATATATGGGACGTCTGTTGACTTTTTCTACAAGTTTAGGATTAATATAAAATTTTGGAATACCTTATTGAAGCTTATAAACAATTAATTAGTCGTTATCTTTTTCTTTTCTGTGTCTTTTCGGTTTCATGTTTCATTTTGAGAGTTGTTAATATCATCTTCAATGATTAAAAATCTATTCCAATGAGGTTGATAAGCTTCAATAAGTTATTCCGAAATTGAATACTAAAAAGTAGTTTATCGGGACGTTTATTCCTTTTTTGTTATACATTTGTTTTTTTTTGTTACTTTTTTTGTTACATTGATGAAATAAAAAGATTTAAATAATAAAAAAAAAATGTGGCAAAATGAGCCCTACGGAATTGGTCCACGGGCTGCACGAATTGGACTGGTGGTTGTGCATAAGCGAAATTTTACAATGTAAACTAATTACAATTGTGTAAGCAAGTGTTTTACGATGGATTAGATTTTACAACCAAAACCAATAACAATCGCGTAGACTAGAAGATTGACAATTTTGCGATTTTTTTGAAAGGTATACTGCTGTAGTAAGTAAAAACACAGTAATTACCAAAATTAGCAAAAAAGAGTTGAATATGGGAAGTTGTTAAGTATCGAATTTCGTATGTTTTACACAGGACATAATTTATTATTACTCGTTTTTTGTATTAAAAAAAGACAACACTGTTTTATTTGACGGCCTCCATGGTCGAGGGGTAAGGCTCTCGACTACGAATCCGAAGGTCGCGGGTTCAAATCCCGGCGTGCGCAAGTAAATTTTATTTAATTAATTTGTGCTGTTTCACAATTAATTCATTTAAAATTATATATATTATATTTGCACACGTTCCAGAGTGGAAGATACTCTCAGTATCGCCCTGGTGAAAGACCACCATTCAGAATTGAAACGTCACTTGAAATGGCTTTTAGACATGTTTGGTGACCAGATCTGAATAGCCAGATATTTCCCCACCTTCCTCCTTCCCTTCTCTTTCCCCTCCCCAATACCTTCAGCTTCACAACATTTCCCAATTGGGGATGCCATAGTCTCACTGGCTCCAGTTGGTTGGGAGCAGTTGGGACTCTTGTGTGGTATTCATATAAAAAATAAAAAAAACCGTATTGTTATTATACCATAGTCTCACTGACTCCAGATGGTTGGGAGCAGTTGGAACTCTTGTGTGGTATTCATATAAAAAAAAAACATTGTTATTATACCATAGTCCCACTGGCTCCGGCCATTTGTGACTATGGTGCGGTATTAACAAAAAAAATTATACTAATGGAATTATCGGATGCGGAGAACCAACAACTCGACAATTAGACTCTTAAATGCGTTTTACGCTCGTACATAAATTTAAAAAAATAATAATGTTGAGGAAAATTGAATGAAGCCATTTTCCTTTCCAAGGTCAAACTATCTGAAGTGGTTAATAGATAATTATAACTAGTAGTAGTACCATAAGTGCATTCATATTATTAATGAAACATGTTCATCGTATTGAATCTGTACAACATCGCTTCTTACGTGGAATTGCATGGAGATTAGGGCGAGAAAGAGGCGATTTCTCCTATTTTTATTTTTTTTTACAGTAACTCCACATAGGAGACCAAGGAGGAAATAATTTCCCTCGAGGCCCATATCATCTTTGGGGATGCTGTGTGGAGGGTCTTTTAGAGGATAGGAAGGAGTGAACTTGGGTCTTGAAGAGACCCATGTTATAGGATGGAGGAAACACAGAGGCCGGCAGATCATTCCGCAGCCGAGCTGTTGAACACAAGAACGAGTCGTAGAAGCGACCCGTTCTCATGTGACAAATGTCAACCGTGTGCAAATGTTGGGCGCGCGTTTGGCGTGTTTCCCGACTATACACCGGTGCCGAAGGGATCAATGACGCTAGTTCCTCGGAGTATCTTCCATTAAAATACCGGTAGAACAAGGACAGCATTCCCACCCGACGTCTGTGCTCCAAAGATTGCAACCCATTTGTTAAGATAGGCGAATCTATCAAACGGACCGCCCGTTTCTGCACAGGGTCAAGGTTTTTTTTTCAGATATTTTGGGACTCCCGACCAGAGGTGGCTGCCAAATTCTACAATGGGGCGCACTAATGTTGAAATGTTGAAATTGAACAAACCATAAACATTTCTACATTAGAAAAGCGTAGGAAAGACTTTGATCTTATTTGCATTTTTAAAATAATGAATTTTATTATTAACTCACCTTCTTTATTGCAACTCATTCAGTTCAACATTCCTTGCCGTAGACTCAGAAACAATGAATTACTTTTCCTCAATAAACACTCTACTAATTATGGGTGCCATTCTCCACTGTCCAGAATGTCGAGACTTGTTAACTCAAGCCAGGGCCTTGAAATTTTTGGTACCAGTGTTAATGATTTTTGTAGGGCTTTACGAAATAAGAACTCTAAATCATGGACTCTTCTAAAACTATGTTCAGGCTTTGACTTGAGTGTTCTCTCAAATGTATATTTTAGTCCTCTTTTTGTCATTGCTTCACTCTTGTATTATGTATGTGTTGTTCTTTTTCTGTAGCTCTTGTTTATTTCATTTCGTGTTATGTATTTTGCGTAATTGGACATTGGTCCGTAAATAAATAAATATTAATTGATAAACTAAAGTTTTTAAGGCAAGATTTTTGTGCATAGCGCAAAGGGTAACAATTATTTTTTATAAACAATAATTATTAGCCTGAAACACTCATCCAAATTGAAAAAAACCTTCCGAGAAACGATAAATGTCGCCGACAGGACTCGAACCTGCACCCTTCTGATTGCCGGTCCGATGCTTATTTATTTGTCTCGACGCCATTTAGCCGTTACAAGCCTTTATCATACTAATAAAGTTGGTTGTTTACAGGTGAAATATAATAAAAACAGTAATTATTGAATGAAACACTAGTATATATTGATTAACTTGGCGGGGTTTGCGATAAGCCGACGTAGCTCAACGGTAGAGCATCTGACCGGCAATCAGAAGGGTGCAGGTTCGAGTCCTGTCGGCGACATTTATCTTTTCTCGGAAGGTTTTTTTCAATTTGGATGAGTGTTTCAGGCTCATAATTATTGTTTATAAAAAAAAAAAATAAATGTTGATATTTTTATATATAAAATAGTGGTGTAATCAAAGCACTTCTTAATAATTTTATTACAAGTTAACCTTCGCGGTTCAATGTGGTAATTTCGTGCTTCAGATTCTGTGTATTATTCCTAAGTCCATGTTTTATTGTTTGTTCTATGTTTTGCATCTTTATATTTATGATATCCACAAATGTTTTTTAAATTCTAATTGCCGAGTACACGCAGATGATAAAAAAAAATGTTTAATGAAAATAAAACTATAACTTTGTTTATAACCACGAGATTTATTTAATTTGAATTTTATTAGGAGAATAAAAGAAAAAAAATACATATTTAGTTATCAAATCAATCGATGACTGCATCAACCTTCAAGATGCCCTCAATCTATGTTCCACACAGGAAGACGAGGCTCCCACATAAACTTCCCAAAGAATGCTCCATTTTCTGAATCGGCTGAATACATAGCTATCATAGAAGCATTCTTTCAGATTCGCTTAGCTCACTACAAAAAATATGTTCATCCCCACTAATCTGCTCTATCAGAGACCTCCTGTATTCCATTTCACTATCAAATACGTCAGTGGTCCTGGCTTGGATTCCAGGACACCTAGGTATTACTGGAAACGAAATAGCGGATTCCATTGCTAAGGAAGCCACTGTTCACGGTCCGTTAAATGGTATTCCTGTTCCAGTTAGAGATTATTTCCTTATTCTAAAAAGTAAATACAAACTCCAATGGTCCTCTGAATGGAAAATAGCTTCTCTAACAAAAGGTCATCAGTACTCATTAATACAACCGTTTATTCCTGTCAAGCCCTGGTTTCATAAATACACTTGCCATGCCAAAAAAATATATTTCCTCCATAACTCGAATGAGACTAGGTCACACTTCTTGTCTTAGTCATCTCGCCAGATTCCATATAGTCAGCTCGCCTTACTGTGATTGTGGGTCAGAGGACACTCTGGACCATAATTTCTTTGAATGTCCTATCAATGACCAATTTCCAAACTTTATGCATGAATTAGTAAAACTTAAAATTGATCTCCCTACCAGTATTCCCTGCCTTCTAAGTCTCAACTCCTCCCAAATTAACAATTTATTAGCAAAATACATTTATAAAAATGGCATTAAAATTTCAGTCATTGGGGATTAAAAACACATAAATTTACACTGTTTAACTTATCTAACTTATCTGCTTCAATTTTATTTGCCCAAATATTATATCCTATTTAAAAGTAACTAATTTTAAAAACAATCTGTACTATTAAAATCTAACTGATTAAACATGGCCAAGATCGCCCTTAATGGGTGAAAGTCAGTCTTCTGTGTTAAACAAATTTAAAAAAATTATTTCATAATGTGACAAATTATCATTCGCACAAAATAAAAAGAAAATTATTTTTAATTACACTTTAAACGACACACATATCACTGAAGTAGAATCTATTCGAGATCTTGGGGTAAAACTCGATGTGAAACTAAATTTTATCAAACAAACTAATGAGGTTATCAATAAAGCCAAGAAAATGCTGGGATTTATAATTCGTATTTCAAAACCTTTTCGCAGCATAAAGATTCTATGCTCCCTTTACACAGCGTATATCCGCCCTCACTTAGAATATTGCACACCGAAGCATTCAAAGTAAATTCTTTAAGCATAGAAATTATAAATTTAATTTACGCTTTGTAAATAATACCGAATCCTTAAAATTCCATAACTTCATCACGCTTCAAACGCGACGCTTAATATTTGATCAAATCTTGTTATTTAAAATTATGAATAATGGCCTGGACTCGCCAGAGCTCATTAACTTTATAAACATTCACACACCGTCAAGACTAACCCGACAAACCGATTTTTTTTATTTGCCCGCATGCAGGACCAATCTTAGGATAAATTCTCCAATTCCCCGTATTTCTTCGCAATATAATGCACTATTTCACAATATCGACATTTTTCACAATACCTTTTCAAAATATCGAACCGAAGTAATAAGTACGGCCACAAATTGATGCACGAGTGTAAAATGTACCGAGAGCATCTCGTGTTCCGATCCTATCTTCCTCTTCTTGTTTTTTTTTTTTTCTAATAAAACATCTGTACTTAACCACTGTTAGCACAAGAAACTTTGTTGGCTTACCTTTTGTTAAACTTGCTTTGTATATAAATCTGTATTAAAAGCTGTTTTTTACAAATAAATAAATAAATCTCAATATTAAATAGCAATAACGTGAATGCACTTATTACCATTGATAGTTATAATTATTTTGTTTATAAAATACTGTCCTACTTACATAGTGTTGCCTATTATTGCATGTAAAACCCCAATAGGTTTTTAATAAAAAAATAAATAAATGAAATAATATATGTATAAAATGAATTATTGACTGATGGGACTGATTTTTAAAACTTAACTAATTAACTAACTGACTGACTGACTGACTGACTGACTGACTGACTGACTGACTGACTGACTAACTATCACGCCGTTTCTCCCCAGGGGTAGGCATATACGTATCTTGGCATACACTTCTTGCTTCATTCACATTCATACATCGTCTCATACATTCTCTTCTATTATTCCGACTTCTGACATGGCCCGACTCAAGTATTCCATTCACATTCGCGTCATACATTCTTCTTACACTCCTTTCTTGGTTCATTCGCTCCACATGCCCAAACCATCTAAGCGTCCCTTTCTTAATATTACTCATTACGCTTACATCAGACTTGCATTCTTTACGAATTTCAATATTTTTCACACGATCATACATGGTTTTACCACACATTCGTCTCAGAGATCTTTCAAAACTTGCAAGTTTATTAAAACCGTGTTTATTAGCAAAGATAATGAATTCAATGAATTGGTGAATAAATACATTATTATTACAATTAAAGATAAAGTTCACCTGCCAGTTATATTAATGCAAATGAGTTTCAGCAATTCAGGGCTGTCCATCAGAGATTTTAAGATTTCAAATAAAAATAATAGGTCGGTTAACACTCTCCTATCTGATAATTTAAGAAATCTAGTTTCGGTGCGTAAGTTGTCGTAGTTAATAAATTCCATAGGAATTATCGTTTTAAAATTTAAGTAATACCGGAGGAATTAATTTTGTACTAAAAAACAAACAAGTGAAAAAAGTTAAAAAAGATTTTAAATAAAAACAAAAAAAAATATGTTAAATTAGAATCCGCCATGGACGTGAGAATTAATAGACTTGCCCTGAGTACCGTTTCAACGGCTGGAGACAAAGATTGCGTGACATCAATTTTGGCACCAGCCTAGTTCGCTGCTGTTCACGTGTGTATCGCGTGATTTTTACTGCGGTAAGGAAATATAAAACATTTATAAATGGGTCAATTTGAATACTCGGTTTTTGTAAATGTGTACATAAATTGGTGGTACGCCTAGCTAGCCCCCCTTATTTTGGTTTCTTCCCCTTTAGTGTTAGGGCATCTCAATGTATTATTTTCTCTATGAATCCATCATGATTTAACAGTTTCAAAATCAGAAATAAACATTTTAAAATATAAAATATTTTGGTTGGTCTACTAGTCTCATTAAAATTGGCGACTTTAGTTCTCTTTAAAATATCTGTCTAGGTCACACTTTTAGTGATTCTATTCTTAGTTGTTCACTTAAATATTACGAAAAAATCAAACATCCCTTTTTTTACAACACCAAAATTCGAAACAAGTCCTTTTGGCGCCATTTAAGTGTGCTGCCTTCTGATTGGTTTAAAATGAACCAATCACAAAGCACCGTCGCGACGTCAATCGATCTGCAAGAAATTCGCTTGGCGTCGCGAAGCTGTCAAAATTTAAGGTAAATATTATTTTTTCTGAATTAAATCCGTTAAAAACATAATATAAACTTATTTTGGTGATACATTATAACGTTTTTTTAAACTTTTGCGTAAAATTGCGATCTTTTTCGACCGTTTGTAGTTTTATTAATATACGTATTTCGATGTATTAAACCTATGTTCGTAATTGAGGACTGGAAATTACAAAAGTTTAACCATAAAACAAAGATATAAAATAAAATTCCTTCCCTCCACCCCACCACAATGGCTCCCTGTCCTTTCGAACATCGCACTGCCCACTGTAAAACGAGAGCCAGCCTCCTCCATGGAATACGAAAAGGCCGTGAATAGTAACATTCCATTTCAAGATGACCTAGCAAACCTCCCGGCCAGCCGCCTGATGTCCAGGAAACCTTTTTGGACTAAAGGCTGAAGACTGCTTCTATCGCGGTACTTCCCCGTAGAGTCGCGGCAAACTCAGTGGCAGACCTCGGACGTGAAAAACATTCACCTCGTTGTATTGCCAGGGTTCTCTCTCCCTCGGAAGACGTGGACCTCATTAAACCTCATCCGATGCAGTCACAGCCAACTTTGTGAATGTGGACATATTCAAACAATAGAACGCATCGTAGAAGAATGTCCGCTTCATCAGTTTCCCTATGACACATCTGTGCTGAACCAAGTGTCGACTGGCTGAATGACGTCAGCATCGCATTATGACCTTCACCAACTCTCTTACAACAGACGAAGAAGAAGAATTAAATAAATATAAAATTATGTTTATTGAAAAAAAAAATTATAAACATACATTATGTATTTTTCATAATTTTTTGTAGGATACTCAAACCCATAGATCAATTAGAGTAAACATGATATTTTCATGATATAAACCATTAGAAAAACAAATTATTAGAAAAGTGCTATGAAAAGAGGAATGGCTGAGCGGCCTGTTTCATACAAAACATAATTTTGGATTTGAGGCCAAAATATTCACCTAAAGCTAATGATTTTTTTTCATCAAAAAGTAATTATCTAGTTTATTAATTTTGACAAATCATTATCTACAAATAAAATTTGACGCCAATGTTTACTTATATCTTTTGACCCCGGGTAAATGCATCGCTTTATGGATTTTTTTGGTAACCCCATATTAAATATTTTCCCACTTAACAGGCCTTCCCACTCTAAAGACCAGTCTATAGACCATTCTAACAACTTTGTAATTTCTTAATTATGTCCTCTCCAACTCTACCTTTAACGTTTGTAATTCTCTAATTACTTATTCTTGTCCTCCCCTCCCCACCTAATTGTAACTGATCTATATTATAATTTTTAACTTTAGCATACATTGATACCTGAAGAAGTGAACATCGTTCACGAAACATGTTGTATTGTATATCAATAAAGAGTGATGTATACAAAGTTATTCTGTTTTAATTAAAATACATAATGACATCACAAAGTATAAACCTCCCAGAAGAATTCTTCTTCGAAAAAAAAAAAAATTGACACTTTTCTAAGATTATTGGCGTATACATGTGTCTTCTGAGGTGGCAGTGTTCCCTCAGTGAGTTTCTGTCTATATTGAATAGTTGCCTGGTTCGTCCGTGGTTAGGTCCGTTTACGAGTACTTTGAATTGTCTCATTCCTGGTGCACTCTCCCATCCCTTCCAGTGCTGGGATTCAACCCATCTTTCAATAAGTGGTTTGGTGTGGCAAGGTGCCACTAGCGCGGCAGACTCGGATCCCTCAAGCGGTACTTCCGTCTCTTTTCTTGCTAGTCCGTCAGCCCGCCCTCCATTGTGGACTGATAGCTTCGCTTTATCCTAATGTAATTTGGGATAAAGCGAAATTCAATTTTGATAGATTCGCCTATCTTAACAAACGGACTCAATCTTTGGAGGACAGACATCAGGTGGGAATGCTGTCCTTGTCCTGTTCTACCGGTATTTTAATGGAAGATGCTCTGAGGAACTAGCCTCATTGATCCCTTCGGCACCGGTGCATAGTCGGGAAACACACCTCTGTGTTCCCTCCATCCCACAACATGGGTCTCTTCAAGACCCAAATTCACTCCTTCCTATCCTCTAAAAGACCCTCCACAAAGCATCCCCAAAGATGATATAAGCCTTGGGGGTAATTATTTCCCTTAGGGCGTGGAGTAACCGTAAAAAAAATTAATTACATAGTATATAAAATGTAATTGAACTGTTTTCAGGTTTCCATCAATAAATTACTGCGGCTGTAAAGATGGACACCTCACCTGGAAAGGTGCAAAAACTGAATGACCTGGGTAAGTCATTATATACTTAATTAATAATTAAATATTGAAGTTATTATACATTTAACTGTTTGACCTAAACTAATTCAGTATCGCCCTGGTGATAGACCACCATTCAGAATTGAAACGCTGCTTAAAATGGCTTTAGCCATGTTTGGCGACCAAATCTGAATAATAACAATAATAATAATATTTCGATGATTTGTACATTGCTATTTTTGTGAAAAATGCTCTTATCACTAACTATGGACAATCTATGATTACCGCTCATGGCTAACAAATTGCATTCACCGGTTCATCGATCTGTAATACCAGACTATATGTACAATGCATTTGACCCATGCACGTGATGTTGCATTAAAATACGTATGTAGGTTATTAATTTAATGTACAGGCAGACACAGGACCATACTTACCTGGCAGGTCACCTGAGATAAACACTGTTATTAGTAAAATTTATATATATTTTTACATTACATTACATTACATTACATTGGAAAACAATTTTGAAATTTTTTTTTTATGGTAATTCCACACAGGAGACCTCGAGGGAAATAATTTCCTTCAAGGCCTATATCATCTTTGGGAATGCTGTGTGGAGAGTCTTTTAGAGGATAGGAAGGAGTGGCAACATGGGTCTTGAAGACCCATGTTGTAGGATTGAGAGGCCGGCAGATCATTCCACAGCCGAGCTGTTGAACACAAAAACGAGTCGTAGAAGCGACATGTTCTCATATGACAAATGTCGACTCTGTGCAAATGTTGGGCACACATACACATTTGGCGTGTTTCCTGACTATGCACCGGTGCCGAAGGGATCAATGACGCTAGTTCCTCAGAGCATCTTCCATTAAAGTACTGGTAGAACAAGGGCAGCATCCCACCTGACGTCTATGCTCCAAAGATTGCAGTCCGTTTGTTAAGATAGGCGAATCTATCAAACGGACTGCCCATTTCTGCACAGAGTCAAGGATTTTTTCAGATATGTTGGGACTCTCGACCAGAGGTGGCTGCCAAATTCTAGAGTGGGGCGCACTTGCGATTTGTACAGGGTCAGCAGTTGTGTACTATTAAAGTATCTGCGGGCTCTGTACAATACGCCCAGCTTCTGAGAGGCTAACTTTACTCGGGCTTCGATGGAGCCCCCATACCTGAACTGGTCACTTAAGGTTACACCAAGCATATCAATGGAGGGCTTGTTGGGAAGATTGCTTCCATTAAAGGAGACTAGATTGTCATTTCGATCCCTTTTAGACGTAATCAGACATGATTGGGTCTTTGAAACATTAAATTCAACACGGTTATTCTTACACCTCTCGAGGAAACCGTCCATTCTCTGCTTCAAAGCCTTCCGACCCATTGGAGTTTGTGTGCCCTCTGGGGCCTTGTCAAATAAAAAACTATCATGTTATTGGATGTACTATTTAATTCTGGTATTTATTTTAATAATTATGTACGCTCTTGATTGTTTTTAGTAAAGAAAAAGTAAATTTTATGATGGATGGAACAGTGCAGGGATTTGATTACAATTTATCATTCTAAATGTGGTCTCTCAATAAGAAACAGATTAAAGTGTGTGCTTTCGAATAATGTTAATAAAACAAGATAAGTGTAATTAGGATGTACGTAGGGTGGTCCAAAATTTTTTAAAAATTATTTTTCATCTGACCGCTCCGTGAATTTGTTACATGTATTCATAGTAATAACATGGTAAAATTTCAGCGAGATGGCTCAAGTAAAAAGGGGTGCTCAATCGAGTGTTGTTTTTGAAATTTTTGTGTAAAATGCTTAATTTGTACTTTTTAATATGTTATAATAAAACTAATATAAAACTTTTTTCCACTTAATTTTATTTGACTGTAACCAGGTTCAGCCTGTCAAGACCATCTTCAGGCTTATATACACAAATATGGGGGAGGGTAAGAGGGGTGGTCTACAAGGATTTTATTCGAATATGTGGGTTTTCTTACAATTGTTACTAAGTGGTCTTTGGCTGTCTAATTTCTAATTATTTTGGTTTTTTCCAGTAGGCATAATTACCTCGGGCTTGTAGCTTTACTTCAATATTGTTTGGGAAAAACCTTACAAGTATCATGCATTATTAATGACCTAATTTTTAGTGTTGTCAAATTGTTATTATATTTATGGTGATATAATTATTCCAGGTCATTAATAATGCATATTACTTTTAAGGTTTTTCCCAAACATTATTGAAGTAAGGCCACAAGTCCGAGGTAATTAAGCCTACTGGAAAAAACCAAAATAATTAGAAATTAGACAGCCAAAAACCACTTAGTAACAATTGTAAGAAAACCCATATATTCGAATAAAATCCTTGTAGACCACCCCTCTCCCCCTACCCTATATTTGTGTATATAAACCGTGAGTTATGAATAATTATTATCAGTCTGAATATGGCAGTGTGCTAAACTATCTGATGCTGTTTTTGACACAATGCAACAGTGGAATGTCACAAATAAAGTCCGGGCTATGAGTTTTGACACTACTGCTTCTAACACCGGTGCCAAAAAGGGAGCTTGCACTCTTTTAGAAGGAAAGACAGGATGTGTGTGATCTTTTGTGGCTTGCTTGTCGTCATCACATATTTGAAATAATGCTTTCAAAAATATTTACTCTTTGTTTTGGGCCATCAAGCTCTCCTCAAATCCCACTTTTCAAAAGATTCAGCGATATTTGGGAAACATTACCGAAGGAGGACTATGATTGTCTTGACCTCGATAAGAACGCAGAACAGTTCGCTGAAAATACTCTTGAGAGTCTTACAACCGCTCTATCTAGAGATAATCAAGTTCGTGATGATTACGAAGAGCTAATAAAGCTCACCATGATTGTTTTGAACAAACCTCCTACGAAGATACATTGGCGCGCTCCAGGTCCGATTCATCATGCTCGTTGGATGGCGAAATTGCTGTATGCTTTGAAGATTTTTCTCTTTAGAAATAATTTACAAGCATTTAAACTAACCAAGAGAGAAGAAAAACAAATTGTTCAATTTGTTAGTTTTGGTGTGCTCATCTACACCAAAGTTTGGATCGAAGCGCCTTTGGCAGCAGATGCGCCAGTAAATGACTTACTACTTTGGAAGAGCTTAAAATTGTACGAATCCATTGATTCCGAAATCAGTATAGCAGCTAGGGATGTCTTAGAGCGTCACTTATGGTATTTGTCAGATGAACTACTTGCATTTGCCTTGTTTTCTGACAAGCTGTCTGATGCTGAGAAACAGGCCATTGTTCAAAAAATAAATTCTGATGTCGGTAATCGTTCAGTACGAGGTGATTCTGCTAAGCTTTCCTCAGAGGTTACATTAGATGCTTTTGCAACACAAAGAACGTTGAAAACACACTTAGTTCTTGAAATCAAGGACTATTTCTTGCAATTACCTCCTGAGACTTGGAATGACAATGTTGATTACCTTCAAGGCAAAAGCTGCGTCACAAATTTGCATGTTGTTAATGATACAGCGGAGAGAGGAGTTAAACTGTTTGAAGATTACAACACGTTACTCACTAAGACTGAGGAAGAAAAGCAATTTTTACTTCACATCGTTGAACAAAACAGAAAAATCGTTTCCACTGAAACATCCAAAAAGGAGTTAACATAGTTTTGAAAGATTGCGACTAATATTATGTTAAGTATTACTTTGTTACAAAATTTTATTCATATTTAAATAATTTGTATACTTATTTGATTAAAATACTTGTAATATTAATAAACCTTAAATTACGTGTTTTATTTAAAATCCTGAAATTTTGTCAAAAACTTATAATTCGATGAGCACCCCCTTGTATATAAGATAAGGGGCTGAAATTTTTAACACATCATAGAAATGGTAGGTGTAACAAATCAAGGGTACGGCTATACCTATATTTGATTTTTTTTTTTTTACTATATAGGCCTGGACCACCTTAAGTACGTAGATAATACAAGAGTGGTACTCGCAGGAAAAATGAGTTTAAGGATATGAAAGTCTGAAAAGGTTAGTTTTTAGTTTGGACCGAAATTCTGTTGGATTTGTTAATATGCATCTTAGTTCCGGGGGGAATTTATTCCAAGCTTTAGGTCCTGATCCAAAGTTAATAACCAAGTACTTGTACTGTATGCAAGAATTGAAAGAGGTGGGCTTGGGCGCAAACATGAGTAGTCTGCAAGTATGTTGCCTGTTGTATACTGATGATGCGGTGCTGATTGCTAACAGTATGGAAGATCTACAGTCCCTCGTATCTAGTATGAATGAAGTATGTATGAAGAATGAGCTAATGATGAATGTAAATAAGTCCAAAGTCATGGTGTTTGAAAGAGAGTACGAAAACAGTATGCTATATAGTTGTGAATGATGAATACTTGGAGCAGGTCGATGAGTTTGTGTATTTGGGAAGTATGTTTACGAGAGATGGAAAGACTGATAGGGATATTGAAAGAAGGGTGAGTGCAGGAAACTCCATTAACGGAGGACTGAACGCAGTTGGCGCAAACAAAAAATTGTCCAAAGAAGCTAAGCTAGCAGTCCACAATAGAGTGCTGATACCAACCCTGGTGTATGGCAGTGAGGCATGGAACTGGCAGAGGAAGGATGAAAGTAGACTGAATGCTGTAGAAATGAGATCTCTGAGACGAATGTTTGCTAAAACCATGTATGATTGTGTGAAAAATGTTGAGATTCATAAAGAATGCAAGGCTGATGTAATCGTAGTGAGCAAGATCAAGAAAGGGACGATTAGATGGTTTGGGCATGTAGAGCGAAAGAACGAAGAGAGGAGTGTAAAGAGAATATATGACGCAAATGTGAATGGAAGAAAAAGCCGGGGACGTCCGAGGAAGACATGGCACGATCAAGTGAATCAAATACTCGAGTCGTGCCATGTCAGAAGTCGGAATAACAGAAGAGAATGTATGAGAGGTTGTATGAAAGTGAATGAAGCAAGAAGTGTATGCCAAGATCGAGTTGTTGGGCGGTCCGTCCTCTCTGCCTACCCCTGTGGGGAAACGGCGTGACGGTTAGTTAGTTAGTTAGTTAGTTAGTAATTCTTAATTACATATTGTGACTATTATAAAAAATATTGTATGTAAGACGTATTGTGTTCATATTAGATAAATAAATAGTGACATTGTTATTTTTGTCTTTAACTAACAAGTAATCCGAAGGCAAAATGAATGTACAAGGTTGACACTGCAATTGCACAGAGGGTTGGAAAAAACGCAGGTTTTTTCAAAAACATTTTGCTCAGTAGGTTTTTTCAGGTTTAATTAGATAAAAAGATAAAATATAAGAAGATAAGATAAGAAAAAAAAAAGATATATAGATGAAAAGTAAAAATCATAAACTTAATAATAGTGGCATATGCAAATTAAAATGTGACCACACCGAATGCAACGATATCCATATACGGCAGACGGGAAGGGCTTTCTCAACTAGATTCAAAGAACATATAAGATGTTATAAAAATAAAAGCACATCTCTTAGTGAATAATCACATCCCGTTTCACAACAACAAATCTTAACCCTTACATATAGAAAGAAGGGGTTTTAAATTAAATTTACTTGAACAATTAGAAATTGATAAACGAACAAATGACCCTAATATAACATTAATTAATAAAGTGAGGAAAATTATATATTCACCGCTTCTTAATTTGTTCACATTATCAAAACTATACAACACATTTAAATAAATCAATTAAGAAAACATTATCATTTAAATACAGGGAAACACATTATAAATGTAAAAACTTCACAGAATAGAAATTTTGATTTATTTTCTAACTAAATCGGTTTTACTGATAATAAATCATTATCTTTAAAAAAATGTCCAAATTAGAATGGGGAGTAAAGAAAAATCATATAAATAAGTCATCACAATGTGGATTAACGGCAGTTTGAAAATGGCCTTGAACGCCGAAACAGCTGTCACAATAATAACAACTAAAAATACTTGCAGAACTTAATAATAACATTATTAAAATTGATTTATATTTAATGGAGTTCTACGAATTAAACACAAAAACAATTAATAATTAATAATTAATTAGATGAAACTGTTAGTGAGCGAGTTGAGTGAGTTATCTATACAAATTGCCATACATACATACTTTATTAGTAGTTAAACATCTATTAAGTACTATTTGAGTTTATAATAACGTTTATTTATTCAAAAAGCGTTTAGAATATTGCTTATACAGGGTGGCGCCAATGGTTTTAAGTCTTTCTAACTTTTTTCTGTTTAAGCGGTATTTATAAAAAAAAATTAAGTATGTAATATTAACGGGGAATATTTTTGGTTTAGGTATGAAAAATGACATCTGGCAATTGGTGGCCATTTTCTGCTTCGCATATTCGTGCTCTTTCCAGAATGCTTTCCTTCGCAAATTTTCGGGTGTTATGGCCTCGATTTCATTGCGAATGTTGTTTTTTTAATTGGGGGATGGTTCTTGGTTTATTCACATATATTCGTTCTTTCAAATATCCTTAAAGGAAACAAGTCAGGAACTGTTAAATCCGTTAAAACTGTTAAAATTAAATAGTTTTGATACACCCCTAAAAAAGGTCACAGTTTCATTGTTCATTGTTCATTCAGTTATTCATTGGGGTACGAATTGAATTGCAGACTCTTTTGCGTATGAGAGAAAATTATTATTTTCACTATTCGCGTCTACGGCGACGATGATTGGCCTTACAGAGCACGGAAAGAAATTAATACTGCAAAATTATAATTTAATTTATTGACTTTCCAGAAGAGGAAGACGTGAAAGCCAGAAGGAACCACGACGCGAATGACACCCGCTACTTCGTCCAGTGGATCCTGTTGGGAGTCCTCCTGCTGACCACCATCGGGAACCTGATGCTGTCACTCGGTATTGTCTATGTGCTGCGCTTGGGCAGAGGTAACAACTCCCTTTTGTACTGTTTACGTGATCATCAACACCGCTGATGCAAAATACGAGTCTTCTCGTACGGCCCACTTGACTAAATTAAGCGTGAAAAAGTTTGCGTAAAAAAATTTGCAAAATTGTCACCGGAAACTAAAATTCCACTATCATTTATGGTCAGGAATTACTGGTTAATGTAAGTCAGGTTTGTCTTTTAACACCCTGTATATACTAGCGCAGACTCGTGAAAACTACAGGATTATTATAATTAAGTAAGTTTTGAAAAAAAAGTGCATTTTCAAAAATAAAATAAAATTACTGCCACGGCCGAGTATTGAACCCTGATCAATTGCTTGGAAAGCAACTATGCTGACCATTACACCACCAACTATTTTAATAAACTAACTAACTAACCATCACGCCGTTTCCCCGCAGGGGTAGGGAGAGAGGACAGACCGCCAAACAACCCGATCTTGGCATACATTTCTCGCTTCATTCACTTTCATATAACCTCTCATACATTCTCTTCTGTTATTCCGACTTCTGGCATGGCCCGACTCAAATATTTGATTCACTTGATCATGCCATGTCTTCCTCGGCCGTCCCCGGCTTGTTCTTCCATTCACATTTGCATCCTATATTCTTCTTACACTCCTCTCTTCGTTCATTCGCTCTACGTGTCCAAACCATCTAAGCGTCCCTTTCTTAATATTACTCATTACGTTTACATCAGCCTTGCATTCTTTATGAATCTCAATATTTTTCACACGATCATACATGGTTTTACCACACATTCGCTTCAGAGATCTCATTTCTACAGCATTCAGTTTACTTTCATCGTTCCTCTTCCAGTTCCATGCCTCACTGCCATACATCAGGGTTGATATCAGCACTCCATTGTGGACTGCTAGTTTCGCTTCTTTGGACAACTTTTTGTTAGCACCAACTGCGTTCAGTCCTCCGTTAATGGAGTTTCCTGCATTCACCCTTCTTTTAATATCCCTATCAGTCTTTTCATCTCTTGTAAACATACTTCCCAAATATACAAACTCATCGACCTGCTCCAAGTATTCAACATTCACAAATATATTGCACACTGTTTTGGTACTCTCTCTTTCAAACACCATGTGTGTCGGACGCCTTGCCTCCTCTTTGATTGATAAATATTGTTGTAATTTGTAAGGGATTGGGATCGAATAATAAATATTGTTTTGCTGTTTGCAAACGATTCCGACTCCCGACGCCTTTTATTAATGTATGTAACGGGCGGTCTGTGACGAGCGTGTTCTCACAGACCGCACAGACTTAAATGACTCAATAAAATGTCAGCAGCATGGCGGTGTGGAGAGGGGGGTTGTCGAATAAGCGGAGGGTGGGATAGGTCTGCCCGACTAGACCTTCTCTGCCCACTTCCCGCTCGACTTCTCATTTACCCGTCTTATTTACTTCTGACTACCGCTTTACCTTGGACCCCCATCGGACTACTGCCTCAGACTGGACCCCAATAAGCAACGTTACACGGACAAGGCCCGCAAAAGTCGTCAATAAGGGTCTTGTCTTGTCATCAGTAGCGAGGGAACAGTAGGTGGTGCTTTCTCCCCTCCTAGCCCTTTCCGCAGATCGGGATCAGCATGCCCCTACAGTTCGATTGTGTGCCAGGTTCATCGTAGATACGAGGGACTGTAGATTTTCCATACTGTTAGCAATCAGCACCGCATCATCAGTATACAACAGTCAACAATAACTGCGTCATAAATTCATTATATGTACTGAAAACAAGAATTATGTATTTTTTAATCAGAATTTTTCATATATCCCACCACGTCACATCAGAACGGAAATAATTTTTTTTTTTCTCGGTAATCACTTCAGTGCATATGTCCCATTCGTTGAACTTTATGAAACCTCCTCATAGTTATATGTATTAATAAAACAATGTTCAGGAATTGTTTTGTTATATAAATTGATGATGAAATACAAACACACATTGCAAAAGAAGATAACATAAACGATTGACAAGATATCGAGATCCCCAAGAAGCTGATTACATCTGTAAAAGAATCCAGTCATCTTTCTGAATAGATTTTTATATTACACATTTAGCAGATCTGAATTACTTAATGATAAAATTATATTAAACAATGTAATTTCCTTATGCGTATGTAGAAGGGTGAATTTTTTTGAATTGGAACTGTACAAATCAATACATACATGCAATAAATTACCAAGGGCCCATTTCATGCGACCCGTGAGCCTTTAGAGCGGCCAGTGAAGCTTTCTTGCAACCCGTGACCCATTCATGCGGTCCGTGAGCCTTTCATGGGGTCCGTGAGCCCATCATTCAGCTCGTGAGCCTTTCTTGCATCCCGTGAGCCATTCATGCGGTCCGTGAGCCCATCATGCAGCTCGTGATCTTTTCTTGCATCCCGTGAGCCATTCATGGGGTCCGTGAGCCCGTCATGCAGCTTGTGAGCTTTTCTTGCATCCCGTGAGCCATTCTTACGTCCCGTGAGCCATTCATATGGCGCCACTTGGCAAATTAAAAATAAATACCATTAATTTATTGAATCATTGAAAAAGAATAATGAAATATGAAATAGACAATAAAAAGGATAACACTCTAACCACTAAACTAATAAGTTTACTTAATAACCATACTTCAATTTAATTACTAATTTTATGCTCAAATAATTTTTGTATTTTTGGCTGCTTTATTTTTGTATGATTGCAAAGTTTTACCCAAATATATTTGCAATCTAGATAGTGTCTCGGATATACCATGTCAATCTATAGGTACCCTACCCCCTGCGGCCCGAGAACAAATTGAAAAATGATAAATTGGCCCTCCGGCTAAAAGGTTGTGCATCACCGGACTATGGCATGAGGGGAGGTTATTAAGATTTGGTCACTAAACACAGCTAAAGTAATTTCAAGCAAAATTTTGATTCTGAATGGCGGTTTTTTATCATGGTGATACAGAGTATTTAGGACTCTGGAGCATGGTGTCATTACCATCTTTATCCCCTTGTTCTACTTTGGGTCAGAGACCCATCGTGTCGACAAGAAGTTACTACAGTGGCCTTTACCCACAGCAGGCCCAGCCTCTCCTCGCACAGTCTCTGGAGTTACTTCTCTCACCCGTGTCTGAGGCGTCCACTGGACGCCTTCCCTCTGGAAGTACAGTAGTATTTTCAAAGGTATTCGGTCTAATGGCATTCTTTATACGAGGCCAATTCGCCACTCTTAAAATTTTGAAAATAAATAAATAATAAAATGAATCTCAACAGGAATGCAGAGCATGGAGCTGATTGGCGACTCTTCAATCATAAAGTTCTTCGGTGAGACGGACCTCGGCCACCTGTTCAAGCGCGACGGCCTGATCCAGGGCTTCTCCGGCTCCCCGCTGTCGGTGTCCTCGAGCAAGGAGGTCAACTTCCACAGCGTGGGCCTCAAGTCCGTGGAGCCCAAGCTGCGCATGAACGCCACCCACACCGTGCTGCGCGGGAACAGCTTCAAGGTGACAGATCCGTTCACCGGGCAGACTGTCTTTAATACGTGGGGCCCGAGCATGAATATTGTCGAGCCTATGAAACAACTCAACGCCAAGGTAATGAGACTAACGATCTGTCCAAAATTGGAATCTTTTCTCACCTAACCTAGTGTAACCAGATTGTCTTCAACACTTGGGGCCCGAGCATGAATATTGTCGAGCCTATGAAACAACTCAACGCCAAGGTAATGAGACTAACGATCTGTCCAAAATTGGAATCTTTTCTCACCTAACCTAGTGTAACCAGATTGTCTTCAACACTTGGGGCCCGAGCATTAATATTGTCGAGGATATACCCGACACCATGGTGACGGAATTTAACTAACTGATCAATCTTGGAATCTAACCTCAATTAATCTTAAACCTAACTTAATGTAACCAGATTGTCTTCAACACTTGGGGCCCGAGCATTAATATTGTCGAGGATATACCCGACACCATGGTGACGGAATTTAACTAACTGATCAATCTTAGAATCTAATCTCAATTAACCTTAAACCTAACATAATGTAACCAGATTGTCTTCAACACTTGGGGCCCGAGCATTAATATTGTCGAGGATATACCCGACACCATGGTGACGGAATTTAACTAACTGATCAATCTTGGAATCTAACCTCAATTAATCTTAAACCTAACTTAATGTAACCAGATTGTCTTCAACACTTGGGGCCCGAGCATTAATATTGTCGAGGATATACCCGACACCATGGTGACGGAATTTAACTAACTGATCAATCTTAGAATCTAATCTCAATTAACCTTAAACCTAACATAATGTAACCAGATTGTCTTCAACACTTGGGGCCCGAGCATTAATATTGTTGAGGATATACCCGACACCATGGTGACGGAATTTAACTAACTGATCAATCTTAGAATCTAATCTCAATTAACCTTAAACCTAACTTAATGTAACCAAATTGTCTTCAATACTTGGTCTGAGCATGAATATTGTCGAGCTTATGAAACAGCTCAAAGCCAAGAGTGACAAAAATAACTAACTGAACAATTTTACGTTATGAGGCTGAAGGTAGTGGGGAGGGGAAGAGGAAGGTCGGGAAGTATTTGCCTTTAGGCAGATATGGTCACCAAATACGACTAAAGCCTATTTCAACCAACATTTCGATTCTGAATGGTGGTTTTTTATCGAGGCGATACAGAAAGCATCTTCCACTCATTTATAAAAAAAATTGAAATATGAAAATTGCATTTTTATTTCAGATTCTGTCGACAAATCGCATCAGCTCACCGCTGGACAAAGATCTGTGGATTCGCTCTGACTTGACAACAAAACTAACGGGAATGGAGGGTACACACATGGACGCGAAAGACATGCTCTGGTCAGCCGATCAAGACATAACCTTACGTGCCGCGAATGGTTCAGTCGTTCTCGGTGGTCGCGAGGGTGTGTTTATCGACGTTAAGAGCCTTCCCATAGCCACGGACGTCGCTGGCTCCGTAAGCACTATGCAATACAAGTTATGCGTTTGCATGCCGCAAGGGAAACTTTTCAAAGTTGAGGTCCCTAAGGGTGAAGCCGCTAAAAAAGTCAGTTGTTCACATATCAACATGTCGAGCAAATATAACCCTTGTTTGTAAATGTGAAGTAGTTATTTTTGTAATGTTAGGTTGAGGCATTTCAAATTTAGATCAGCGCCATTTTGAATAATGTTAGATCCCCCTTTAAACATTGTTTCTCGGCCCGTTTGAGTTCTTGATCAAATCTCTTAAAAAAAAAACATGATCGTAACATTTTGAATTGGGCGGCTGGTTGTGTATCACTGAGTGTTATTTATTTTTATTTTTTATTAATAAATAAAATACTGTCATATTCAATAAAACATATCTAGTGTATTAGTCTTTTTTTTATGCTTCTTTGCTGCGCAAGAATCCCAATGGTTCCATGGCATCCCCGGTTGGGAAATGTTGTAGGCGAAGGTGATGGGTAAGGTCGGGAAGAACCTGACTGTTAGTGGATAGAGTGGCAAAAAATGTTAAGTCAGAAATTTGACATTTTATTTTATCAGACTACTTGTCTATATTGACTGTAGAATAGGCGTTGGTCTTCCAGTCTGCGCCCATTTTGTCCAGAGGGTAGAAGAGGCGCTGTTTGAAGGAATTGCAGAGTCAAAAGGCGGTTGTAGAGATGTCCAGGTAGGAAGAAGAGTCAAGCAGAGCGGAGCGGTTGAGGCGTTATTGCGAGTTCGAGCGGTGTGGCAAAGTGCCTGTCGATTGCCTATTGCGCAATATTTATACTCCGCGAGAGGGCCGTGTGCATATTTTGGGGATGGCGCTCGGGCCGCCCCGTATTACCGAGGTATCTTTTGGTATAGCTTCCTGTGTTTTATTTTGAAACTTTAGAATTTATGTAAGCAACTACCTCGACTGTTTCCTCTCATGAAAACTACTTCTTCCTACCACTTTTATTAGTATTAAAATTTAACATACAATTTTATTTCGAGGGTCCCAATCCCGACAGTGTGCGGGAGAATTCTTACAACTACTTAATTCTAATATTTGTACACCTAATTTTTAAACAGCAATGTTGACGAGAGTCCCACCGTTTAATATATATATTTTTTTTTATGAATACCCCGCAAGAGTCCCAACTGCTCCCAACCGTATGGAGCCAGTGAGACTATGGCATCCCCGATTGGGGAATGTAGTGAGGCTGAAGGTATTGGGGGAGGGGAAGGGGGAATAGGAAGGTGGGGAAATACCTGGCTATTCAGATCTGGTCACCAAACACGGCTAAAAGCCATTTCAAGTGACGTTTCAATTCTGAACGGTGGTCTTTCACCAGGGTGATACTGAGAGTATCTTCCACTTATTTGCGGTGAATAGAGGGACTCTCCGACACCTAAATAAAATTTTTGGGTTGTTTGCATTTTTCCCGGAATATTTTGCGAACCCCTCGTGCCTTTGATGAGTTTGACAAATACTGTTTCGTTTTGTTGCTTGGACGGCGGAGAGGTGATACCACGTAAATATTGCGTCGCGTAGCTCGCCTCCGTCAGTCTAGCGCGCGGCGTGAAGGGGATGTTACGTAAATACTGCGTAAAGTAGTGTCATCTTGGTCACATGAGGAGATGCATCGTTAGGTTCGATACAAGTATTACGAAGCTCTTTACCCTGTATAAACTGGCAGAACACACAAAGTCGTGGTAAATTAAAAATTGTCTCTAATTTTAAATACAAATTTGGCATTAAATTAATTAACAGGTGTAATCGAACAAAAAGCTACAAATAACAATTTTTTTCAAAGAATCAAAGCAAACATTTTTGTGCTGGAAAAAATCATTAAATCGATTTTGAATTTACAATTTCATAAAGAAGTTTGTTTGGCATTGGTACAAAACTTAAATGTTTGATTTCTCACAACAGGGATTTTAGAGGTTTTACGTCAGTATATCTATCTTTTTTCTTCTTCTGTTATATAAAGTAAAATGTCCCGGGCGGGCGGTGTGCCTTTATTTTGTATACAAATCTAGTTTTATTCCGAGCTTGATGAAATTTTGCACACTTTATCTTCAAAACAAGAGGAAGATTACTGTCTACATGATATTTCGGAAAACCACCCCCCATCCCCCTTTCCAAGCTTTAAAGCCAAATTTTGTTACTTCTTCATGAAATTTTGCAGACTTGACGTTCAAAATAAAAGGAAAATTATTGGATAGGGGTAGGGGGAAGGGAGTAGGAATAGGAGTAGGGGTAGGGATTTCAAAACTTTACTCAAACCATTCATAACCCCGGGTACTTCAGCTATCCACTAAATTTTATTTAGTTAAATGTACAGCATAACTATTAGGTATTTATTTATTGATAGGAGACGGTTTGCATAGCTCCCGTGAGCACTCGGTACATTGTGCTCTCCCATTTTACCTTATTCCTTTGACAGTAACCCGTTCCCTTTGATGTTGTTCACCAGGGTTGTCGTTGGATATTCGGCTATTCTTGGTTCCACGATATGTGTTCCCAGGTAGCCGAGCCTTCTTCCCATGAAGGCGGGACATTGGCACCATAGGTGAATTGGAGTGTCTCATTTCCTGCATCTATTGGTGTTTTCCACTACCAACAGCTGAGGTGACAGTGTCCCCCAGTTCCCTCAGTGAGTTTCTGTCTGTATTGAGTAGCCGCCTGTTTCATCTGTCTGTCTCAGGATGCCCTCTCCCATTCCTTCCAGTGCTGGGTTTCAACCCATCTTTCAATATGTACTTTGGTGTGGTGAGTTGTGCTTCGCCCCCGTTCTTTGTATAATACTTTGTAGATTTGTTATAATACTGACCGAAAAAAAATGAAACACTCGATAATAAAAAATCAATAATTTAATTTACAAAAGTAGAAATTGAAAAAAAGAAATGCAGCATTTCATTGAAGGAATATAAATATCACTAGGTACATTATATAACAGAAAATATAGACTTTACTTATAAGGCAAGATTGGTATTAAAATTATCATTATTGCTAACACTGAAGAGATAAACCGATAGAAGTGTATTGTGGGCGTGTCGGCGTCCCCAAAGTAAGCTCGAACGAAAATCTTTCTCAGTCAATTTCATTGACTGTCTGGGGGGCAGTCCAAAGGTTTAATTATGTAAATTGGCAACATTAGTATTGATTCAACAGCTTCGTACTGACGCGCCACACAACTAGTGACATCCACCCGGGAATATTCTCTGACCTAATTTAAATTCCCCAAGGCCAAGAATTTTATTTTTTATTTTTAAGAATGTTATTCAAAATGAAATTGTCTCCAAAAATTTTATTTTTTTAAATTAATTGCATTATATGACGGTAAAATTAGTTTCTCGATATCTTCAAAAATAACAAAGTTATGAGATTTCATAGCGAATTTGGGTAAAACTGAATCATGTCACAAGAGACACGATTCAGTACAATTATTCATAATTCGAACGGCAGTGCTGCAGTACTGTCGCGTCAGTCATTGTACGAACCGTGACATCGCACATTTATTGGACGGTCGCAAAAATCAACATTTACGGTATTTTCCAAAAACTCGAAAATTTTTGTCCCCGGCATGGTCTAAACGTAATCTAATGATAATTCGTAATATAGCGAATGACGGAAAATTGATATGGCAGCCTGACGTACCATTTATTATAATGATTGATGGTGATTTTTCATAGATAACAGCAGTTAAGTTCACATTATTGTATTGTTTTGTTAATTGGATTTAAAATATTAAAAAAAATCTATTTTTCAATATTTAGATGAAAATTCTCGCAAAATTTCACACACAATACACCCGAGCTGCTCCCAAAATAGCAAGTAAGTCAATAAATACTTGAACATTGATGGAAAGGCCCGAATACACTGTTACAGTCACAATTGATTTCATACACTTTAGTTTGCCCTTTTGACTGCTTAATTATTTATATTTGCTAGCTGGGAGCGGCTCACGTGCGTCGTGCGGCCCATCAGTACGAATCGAGGTAGAGGTAGAAATCACGCTTCCGGGGGTTTTCCATTCAGTGATTGATTGCTAAGGACTAAATTGCTAAGATAGTATCACAAATACTTGGCGTAAAATTGGTTGATAATTTTTACTAACGGATTGTTGTCCGGTGTTATATATTATGGAGGTCTTCAATCGTGGATTCATTATAACTGAAAAAGAATTACAACTTATTAAAAAAACGTTTCTTTTTAGAGGTTTTTAAATATTATACAAGAGTCCAGACTGCTCCCAACCGTCTGGAGCCAGTGAGACTATGGCATCCTCAATTAAGGAATGCTGTGAAGCTGAAGGTATTGGGGAGGGGAAGGAGAAGGAGAAAGAAGTATGTGAATACTGTACAAAAGCATCTAACTGCCCGGATGCCAGTGGGATTATGACATCCTCAACTGGGGGTGGGGAGGGGAAGAAGATATGGTAGAAGAAGGTTGGGAAGTATCCGGCTATTCAGATCGGGTCACTTCAACACAGCTAAAGAGTTTCACCTGCCAGGAGCCAATGGGACAATGGGCAACCAGACAATTCAGAACAGGGAAAAACTTTTGAAAAGTAATATAAAAATTAGGTTAGGTTTTTAGGTAAGTTTGTTTTTTTTTTTCATAACTTTTAATGACTTTAAATGTTCAGGGGACTGATTCCGTTCTTTCATTCTTTTTAAGGATAAGACATTGTCCTTACCCTTGAGGTGATTTAAAAAAAAAAACGGCATTATACAAATCATTCAATTATTATTATTAAGACATTTGGCTTAATAACGGTTCCAATTCAATGGCAATACATTTTTAAAGGAGTTTGTGGTTTAATCATCACAGTATCATTAAAAGTTATAGGTGCATGACGCATATTTAACACGTGTTGTTTATCACTTACTTTACATGTGTAGTTAATTTATAGAATTTAAATCACTTTTAACCAATGAAAACTCATACTTAATAGACACATTACTGTCTAACAAAATGTGGCACGAGTAGCAAACACTTTCATGTTTCCAATAAAGCCTTAATTCAAACATCGTTTTTGTATGATAAAGACGGACATTTAAAAGATATGTCTGTTGAACGCGATGGATGTGCGTCCATATGTCATCTTCGTAAAGTCGCATCGAATGTAACGGGTGTGAATGAGATGACATTATATATGGATAGGACCTACTAAGAAAAAACCTACTGTTAGAAGGTTGTCTTTCTTATACTCGTGTGTTGCTGCGTTCGCTATCTCACTTTATCTAATGGCGTTTAAAATTCTCGGGAAACAATGGAATGATATTTATTTTCATTGTGAGTGAGCTTAAGTATTTGTAATGTCATTGATTGTTTACGAATTACAATTACTGTATTATGTAATTTGCATGTATTTACGAATGAAATGTTACTGGTGTTTACCGTGTTTCTTTTATTGGTGTTTGCCGTGTAAAACTTTTTCATCATGCAGGAGGGCATTTTGGCACTTATTTGTGCAATTTGGTTAGAGACAGCAGACAACCTCACGCGACGCGTGATAGTTTAATACTAAATCAAAGTACGGCAATTACCGTATCTTTTGCTTGCCACTTTGTGAGCTCTACGACGTGTCTAGCTATGTTTGTTTGTAATGTCATTGCTCTCATCTGACATTTCGGGATTTCGGCACGGCGACTTTACAAACATCATAATTTTGTTAATTTAATCAATTAACACATTATAATTTCTTCAAATGATTGATAACTTTGTGGCATCATTATTAATTATATAATTGAAAATACACTTTGTATATACCACTTTACTTAAAATATATAAATATTTCTATATTTTAAGTAAAGTGGTATATACAAAGTGTATTTTCAATTATATAATTAACACATTGTTTACGTTGTGCACATATTTGTGCGTTTCAACTCCCATCAACTTCTTATACAAAAAACACGTCTAATTTCTTGTCATATTTGCTTTGTTGTGTAGCGGATAGGTGTCACTATAATACAAAACTGAATATCGGTACTTTATTGGTTCAAAACCAGCCACACCGTCCTCATCAGGCACGCGAGATTCGCAAATAAGTGCACCTTCTACGTCTGCTGCAGTGAGAACTCCTTTTTTTGACCCAAACGATAGGCTCTCTGTCATTTTGAAAAATCACGAACTGGTTAAAATAACAAGTGAGAAAACTCAGAACTTAGATGTAATTGCCGAGTTTGCGCAAGCTCAAAATATGGAAACCGAGTACGTTCACTCGCAAACAATGCAAAATTACGCTTCATGTTGGTAAATGTTTCCAAATATATCGCACAAAAAAAAAAATTTATTAAATGTTTAAATTTAATTAGTTTTTGAACATGTAAAATTACATGCAGGATTTTTCTTTCTATTATATAATATGTTTAAATAAAAAAAATTGTTTTATTGAAAAAACTCCACAGTTTGAAGTTCACTGGCATTCTTTAGGTTGCCCGACAGTGGTCTAATCTCTCCCGCCTCAAGTTAGCGTAACTTGTGTGTTAATATCAATATCATGTGACAAATAACTCACTAATAATGTTTAAAGTTAATTGGGTTTTTCTTTTGTTAAAACTATGCAAATATCAATATTTTTAAAGAAGATGAGCTGAATTACAGCTGTCATCTGAGAGAATCAGAATCGCAGTTACGCAAAAAGCCTTTAAACCTGAGGATAAAGACAATGTCTTATACAAGAAGAACCGGAATAGGCCTCCAGATTTGGGGCTGAAGGGAGTATCTGGAAATTCAGATCTAATCACCAAAGACAAAGATAAAGTAGATACGAGAGTATCAACCACAATCAGTTCATTATGGAAAATTAAAAAAAAAGCATTATTTGAATTTAATGTACAATCTTTTCACAGAAGCATTGTTCTAATAAGAATTTCGTCTTTGAGATTCAATCATGGATTCAAAAGATATCGACATATTTTAATAGTTAGCTGATCTCTGTGAATGAGGTACTTGCATTTTTTTTTTAGATTTGGAACGCCGAACTCCCTCGGTTTAATATTTTCGTAGTGTGTCGAGGTTAAAATTTTGAAGCCGGCTAAGTCTGTTTTCGTAAGAACTTACTAGTTTTTTTTACAAAATGATGTTTTTGTTATGAATTAGACGTCTTCCCGGATGATATTTAGACATTCAGCGCCCTTGAGGTGATTTTTTACAAAAACGGCGCTATATAAATTGTCCAAGTATTATTATTATTCATAAAAAATGTATGTATCAATAGTAAGTAGTTTTCCCAGAATAGCTACTTGTATTCTACATTTATACAAAAAGAAAGCAATATATATATTTTTTAAATTTAATGTAAATCAAATTTAATAATGTTATTATTAAGTTCTGCGAGTATTTTTAGTTTTTATTATTGTGATGACTTATTTATATGATTTTATTTACTCCCCCCCATTCTAATTTGGACGGGTTTTTAAAAATAATGATTCATTATCGGTAAAACCGATTTAGTTAGAAAACAATTAAAATTCTGAATTCTGTAAGGTTTTCACATTTATAATGTGTTTCCTCGTATTTAACTGATGTTTTCTTAATTGATTTATTTAAATGTGTTATATTGTTTTGATAATGATTTACATTAAATTTTTAAAAAAGGAGTTCTATGACTTATACACAAAAACAATAAATAAAAAGAAAGTGTGTTTTTAGGTTGCCTATCGGATACGCCGGCATTTAACGGACACAAATTTTGCGTATCCGACGAGCAATCTCGGCGCATTAGAAGTTAATACTGAATTTGGAAATCCGACCCCCGCCTTCGAAGCAGAGAATTGAATGATATACAGTCAAACTTGGTTATAACGATCACGGCAATAGCGAATTCACGACTATAATGATACTTTAGTTCAAGCTTATTTTCATTCGTTGGCTGTTATAACGAGGACGCTTCACTGATATACCGTACGGATAATTTTGTCAACACAATTTCTAAATACAAACATAGACCATACAGCGCATTTAATATGATATTTTTAACAAAAACGGTGCTACACAAATTATCAAATGATAATAATTATTATCGTTGGGTCTGAAAAAAAAAAAAAATTCTCAAAGTAATTAAGTAATAGCGGACAAAGGTGGCGGCTTAGCGACGGGGCAGCGGCGGCGGCTGGCGGACGGATTAATATTTTTACGAGGCTACCTGGGTAACGTTGTCGAAAATGTAAAATATTCCTATCGATCAGGCACTATGTAAAATTATCACATCTGCGAAAGTCATACGAAAATTGGGCTTTGCAATTTTGTTCCCGTTTTACATCGTTCTTGTATTACTAATTATCGTTAATTTTGTTTTAAAAACCGATAAAAATGTACAAGTATCTATATCCCTACACGGGGGGGAAGTTTAAGACAGTGATTCACAATGTTTTTAGAAGAGGGGTCGCTTTACCTAATTATCAAACCCGGCTCGTGACCTGCAAGTGGATTTCTGATTTTTTGAGTTGGGAGGGGGTTGACCGCTAAATTCATAATATCACATTACTGGGGATTTTTTGATTTTCGTGTGGTGCAAACCGATTATTTAAATTTTGTACCACTTATATGCAGTACGAATTAACAAAAAAATTATTAAAAAAATATTCTCAGCCAGGGTTTTCAAGAATTAGGTACGGCAGACGATCTTTTTTATAGAAAGTTGGGCCGCGGGTTGTGCTTCACTGTTTTATGACAATGACAATCGCACGAGCTAGTGATTTATGACAAGAGAGATTTTAACGACCAAAACAACACGTGCAGCAAGCTAGTGATATGATGGACAAGAATAAATTGAGAAACATGAAAGCAATATCTTTAAATCAATCAATGATTATAAACTACGTCAATAAAAGTGTATATTTTGGTAATATTATGTACCTTACGTATTTTTTAAAGCAACGTTTTGAAAAGAATTATACATTGGCGAATATATTCACAGTAGAGGTAAGTATGTAGATAACTGACTAACTAACTAACTAACCATCACGCAGTTTCTCCGCAGGGGTAGGGAGAGAGGACGGACCGCCACTTCTTGCTTCATTCACTTTCATACAACCTCTCATACATTCTCTTCTGTTATTTCGACTTCTGACATGGCCCGAGTCAAGTATTTGATTCATTTGATCGTGTCATGTCTTCCTCGGACGTCCCCGGCTTTTTCTTCCATTCACATTCGCGTCATATATTCTTCTTACGCTCCTCTCTTCGTTCATTCGCTCTACATGACCAAATAATCTAAGAGTCCCTTTCTTGATCTTGCTCACTACGCTTACATCAATCAGCCTTGCATTCTTTACAAATCTCAACATTTTTCACGGGATCATACATGGTTTTACCACACATTCGTCTCAGAGATCTCAATTTTACAGCATTCAGTCTACTTTCATCCTTCCTCTGCCAGTTTCATGCCTCACTGCCATACATCAGGGTTGGTATCAGCACTCCATTGTGGATTGCTAGCTTCGCTTCTTAAACCTCTTCGGATATAACGGGTCATGGTTATAAGGAATAAATTTTAGTTGATCCCCTCGTGTTCGTCATTAACCACGTTTGACTTTATATGTATTTGTTTAATTCTAATTTTACGCCCCGTATAGGAGATTAAGAATATCAGATGCGGAGGATGTGCCGCGTTGAGACCTTTCAATATACGGCTGGTTGTGGTCCCCCGAGGAAGTGTACGAAGAGTACAGGCGCTTGGTGAGCACCTCCGCCGGGAAGTTCTTCAGGAAGTAGATCCAACATTCCACCTGCGTTTCATTGCCGTCCCTGCAAATAAAAAGAAATTAATAAAATAAATAAACAAACTTGAAATATACCGTCACATAACCTAACCTCATCTTATAGTTAACCAAATGTAATCTAATTAATTAACCATGATGCTGTTTCTGCGTCGGGATAGGCAGAGACGATGGACTGCCACACAACTCTGTCTTTTCACACGCCACTTGCTTCATTCGTTATTTTGAGTCTTGACACGACCCGACTCAAGCATTTAATTCACTTGGCTGTTCCGTGTCTTCCTCGGGTATTCCCATGTTCTTTTACCATTCACATTCACGCGACCATCTAAGTGTCCCTTTCTTATTTTTGTTTACCACGCTTTCTTCGTCAAACTTGTTTTCACCTAACATACACCTCAGAGATCGCATTTCTGCAGCATTTAGTCAGCTTCCATCCTTCCTCTACCAGTTCCAAGACTTATTGTCATACATCGGGGTTAGTATCAGCACTCCATTATGGACTCCTAGCCTCACTTCTTTGGACAGCATTTATAAGAGACTACCGCATTCAGTCCTACTCGTACATTAATGGAATTTTATACATTTATCCTTTTTTCAATATCCGTATCAGCCTTTTCATCTCTCGTAAACATATATCCCAAATACACAAACTCACCGACCTGCTCCAAGTATTCATCATTCACAACTATATTGCACACTGTTTTCGTACTCCCTTTTCAAATACCATCATTTTGGAAATTCTAAAATTATTTGCATACCACATGGCAGAACAGACGTGTTGGCTCAGCACAGTGTGACAAATGTATGGTGCTGCTAAATAGCATATACACAAACTACTAAACACGACTAATGTCTAGCGGCACTTAGTGCCTTTTTTAATGGAAAAGCGCACCCGGTACATACGATTTGTTCGTTTTTGCTACGTCATGTATAACTGCAAATATTTTTTGTGGCACTAGGGTCTTTATTTACGGTATCAGCGATGGCACAAGGATGATTTCTACATATGTATTTATTAACTTTAAATTTGGATTTTTTGGCACTTAGTGCTTTATTCAATTCGGGTATTCAATTACTATAAAGCAGATATCGGTAGAGGCAGTAAAAACCATCCAAAAGGTGAGCTGTGGCATCCTGAAATTTGCACAGCTTTTTATTTCTCTTCTCAAGAATCTCTAGTGTCATAATGAAAATATTTTTTTATTTCGTAATGTAGTTTACATCATGAGCTATGTAGCTTTTAAATTTCCATTTATGATTACATAAATAAGACAGGTCACTATTATTTATTTTATTCTATATTTGAAAAATCATTATTATTTTACTTTTTCAGTTGGCCAAAAACATAATTTTCAAAGGGAAAAATGCTAAACTCTTTTTAATAGTCCTAAATAAGAAGGCAAAAGTTCACAATGGAGTGCTGATACCAACCCTGATGTATGGCAGTGAGGCATGGAACTGGCAGAGGAAGGATGAAAGTAAACTGAATGCCGTAGAAATGAGATCTACGAGGCAAATGTGTGGTAAAACCATATATGATTGTGTGAAAAATATTGCGATTCGTAAAGAATGCAAGGCTGATGTAAGCGTCATGAGCAACATTAAGAATGGGACGCTTAGATAGTTCGGGCATGTAGAGCGAATGAACGAAGAGAGGAATGTAAGGAGAATATATGACGCGAATTCGAATGGAAGAAGAAGCCGGGGATGCCTGAGGAAGACATGACACAATCAAGTGAATCAAATACTTGAATCGGGCCATGTCAGAAGTCAGAATAACAGAAGAGAATGTATGAGGCGTTGTATGAATGTGAATGAAGCAAGAAGTGTATGCTAAGATCGAGTTGTTTGGCGGTCTGTCCTCTCTGCCTACCCCTGCAGTGAAACGGCGTGATGGTTAGTTAGTTAGTTAGTTAAATTAGAATCAATGCCGGTAATTCTATCAATTGATTTGAATTTCATAACAATTTGAGTAAAATAATTATACATAGGTGATCTTCCTCTGCTTATCCCGCCTTTCAGTTTGTCAACGACCATGAGCTCCTCCAGGTTGGAGTTCTCAGTTTGGCAAGAAACGTGTCCATAGTATTTTAGGATGTGCTGTAGGCAGACAGTTGATAGCCTTTAGCGGATGCCTAGCTCTTCCAGAGTGGATATCTCAATGCACCCGGCTGTTCATGAAATCCTGAGCATTGTTTTTAAATTATAAGTATTAACGTAACATACGATAGAGCAAAGAATACAATAGAGATGCCCTAACACGCAAGGGGAAGAAACCAGAATTAAGAGGGGCGAGCTTATGCGTGTCGCTGTCATTTGATTTGAAAATAAATGTATCCTGATAGTCTGCAGGCAGCTCGCATTGCACTGTAAACTATTTACTTTTCGAAAAGAAAATCTTCTAATGATCAACTCGTCCGTTTTACAGTTATGCGAAATTTACGCCAAATTCCCCTTTTTCCTGTAGCTGTGATAACAGATTCTAAACCAACCCAAACCGCGAATAAGTAAAACAGTGAATAAGAAAAAGTTTCGGTTTGTTTACAAAAAACTATTATATTTTGTTGGAGTATTTAGTTCGACTCTTTTTACAAATGTTTTAAATTTGTTTACCGCAGAAAGAAACATGGACGGCAGTGACGTATCACTAAAATTGTTCGTGTTATTGTATAATTGAATAAGTAAAAGACAGTAAAAAAAAAAAAAACACTTACCTATAGAATGATTACCACTTCCATTTTTGCAATGTTTGAATGCGCAGGAAACCATAATTATTGTTTTATTCCTTAAAATCTTTGAATGATCGCTCGCCACCAGACAATACACGAATGATGACACGTATTTGAGAAATGCGTGAACCCGCCTGGTGCCAAATTTAAGATGTCACGTGGTTTGCGTGCAGCCGTCAAAATATTAGGCAAATTTGACTATATGGCAGACCTGCCTTAAGACCCATCAATTCTGACGTCAGTATGACATACCCATTTTTCAGAATGAACTTGTCGAACTCTCGAACGTAGTAATCGGGGTGTCCCTCCAGTTCGTCCAGCTTGTCCAACATGGGCCGGTCTACCTCGTAGATCTCACCTGAAAACATGATCAATTTCCATCTACACTAGCTACCAAGTTTATGTAAAAGTGTTGCGCAAGTCTGATGCGTCACACCAATAAATAATAGAAACAAGGAAGATGGGACATGTACCACTATATGGAACCACGTGCATGGCAAGTGTCGCCAATGTTGTTCGCCAATAACACTTTCAAATTTTTTTTTATTAATGGGAATACCGCACAAGGGTCACAACTGCTCCAAACCATCCGGAGCAGTAGGACTACGCCATCCCAAATTGGGGTATATTGTGAGGCTGAAGGTATTGGGGAGGGGAAAGATTCGGGAAAAGAGGAAGATGGGGAATTACCTGGCTATTCAGATCTGATCACCAAAAACAGCTTAAGTTATGATATTTCAAACAAAATTTCGATTCTGAATGGTGGTCTGTCACCAGGGCGATACTGAGAGTATCTATCACTCTGGAATGTGTGTTTATTGATCAGATCTGAATAGCCTGGTATTTCTCCACCTTCCTATTCCTCTTCAGCCTTACAGCATACCTCAAATGGGGAAGTCATAGTTCCATCGGCTTTGGGGAGATGGGACACTTAACTTAATGCGAGTAAACATAAAAAAATAAAAAGAAACACATCACTTGACTTGTATAAAAAAGAAAGAAAATCATACCGTTGATAATGTTCCCGCAGCCAGGATTGTATAAGAGGAAAGGAATGTTGAATTTAGTTCCGATGATGAGGGGGTATTTCTCCGTGGTAACTGCTTTGCCGAGGAGTTTGGAGTAGCCATTGTTTTTGCTCTGGATCCAGTGGTGATTTGGCTCTCCAGTCTTCAGGGTTCCATAGACAAATACTCGGTGCATCTTGGCGATGGTGGAATCTAGAAAATAACATAAATTGTATTTTTGCATTTTTAAAAGAACATTTCCGGGTTACAAATAACCTGACAATTTTTTCTACCACCACCATTATAGTGATAAAATGTTGCTTGTGTAATGATGGAGGACTTAGCTAGCTGAGGATTGAACTCGCGACAGATGAATTTTGCCCACTCGGCTACTAACAATATATATTTAACTAAAACCGAGTATTGCATTTTACACTAGCTTCAAAATTAAAAATCAAAGAACGCTGTATATTGTGTATTTTAACTAACTAACTAACTAACTAACCATCACGCCGTTTCCCCTTAGGGGTATGCAGAGAGGACGGACCGCCAAATTACTCGATCTTGGCATACACTTCTTGCTTCATTCACATTCATACATTTCTTCTATTATTCCGACTTCTGACACGGCCCGAGTGAAGTATTTGATTCACTTGATCGTGCCATGTCGTCCTCGGCTTCTTCTTCCATTCACATTCGCATCATACATTCTTCTTACACTCCTTTCTTCATTCATGCGCTCCACATGCCCAAACCATCTAAGCGTCCCTTTCTTAATCTTGCTCATTACGCTTACATCAGCCTTGCATTCTTTATGAATCTCAATATTTTTCACAGGATCATATCTAGTTTTACTACACATTCGCCTCCGAGATCTCATTTCTACGGCATTCAGTTTACTTTCATCCTTCCTCTGCCAATTCCATGCCTCACTGCCATACATCAGGGTTGGTATCAACACTCTATGTGTATTTTTATATAGTAAATCGAAGTATGATACCAATAAAAATGAGGGGCAGATTGGGGTAGCTGTAGCTCAGTGGATTAGAGCGCAAGATCCCGGATAGACCATGAGGTCCTGGGTTCGAGTCCCAGTTGCTGCCGATATCTTATCTTTTCTGTGTCTTTTCGGATACATGTTTCATTTCGAGCATTGTTAATATTATCTTCATTGATTAAATATATATATATATATATATATTACTTCAGTGTAGAAATGGGCAGATTCATTCGCAGTAAGGAAATGATTCACCTAGTCTTGTGAAATTATTCATTTAATTCATTTCTTTAAACCGTAAAAAATAATACAACATAAAAATAATAAAGCACAATAAATAAATAAAAATTTGGCATTTTTTCGCATTGCAAATTGCGCTGGTGTAGAAAATAACAAATTTTAAAATAAAATAAACACAAACATAACCAACAAGATCCAAGCGGCTGTTTAGAGTTCCATGGTTGAAAAAGTTTGGGAACCGCTATTAGATTTATGAATAACCAATAATTGACAATATTTGAAAAACTCTTACTGCCCGACGCATTTGTCAACTCAGCTACTAGCCGGTTATGTAAATATATCACCTTTACAATCATATACGTTGACTTCAATTGGATTTGAAATAACAATACACATTTTCATTAGGTAGAAAAGGAAAAAAATCCTTTACCAGTAACTGCTTCTAACACATGTAAATTCTAAATTCATATAACAATTTGAAATTCTAAATTGAACTAATGAACAATGGAATATTATTCTATTTTTAAAATATCACCCACTGAAGTGTGTCAGATTCTAAATTCAAATCTAATGAATATTGGAAAATTATTCAGTAACTAATTAACTAACTAACCATTACGCCGTTTCACCTCAGGGGTGGGCAGAGAGGACGGACCGCCAAACAACTAGATCTTGGCATAGACTTCTTGCTTCGTTCACATTCATACAGGGCCTCATAAATTCTCTTCTGTTATTTCGACTTCTGACATGACCCGACTCGAGTATTTGATTCACTCGATTGTGCCATGTCTTCCTCAGACGTCCCCGGCTACTTCTTCCATTCACATTCGAATCATATGTTCTCCTTTCTTCGTTCATTCGCACTACATGCCCAAACCATCTAAGCGTACCTTTCTTTTTCTTACTTATTACGCTTACATCAGCCTTTCAGAATCTCAACATTTTTCACACAATCATACATGGTTTTACAATACATTCCATGCCTCACTGCCACACATCATGGTTGAAATGAACACTTCATTGTGGACTGCTAGCTTCGCTTCTTCGGACAACTTTTTGCTAGCACCAACCGCGTTCAGTCCACTGTTAATGGAGTTTCCTGAATTCACCCTTCTTTCAATATCCTTATAAGTCTTTCCATCTCTCATAAACGTACTTCTCAAATACACAAACTCATCCACCTGCTCAAAGTATTCATCATTTACAACTATATTGCAGACTGTTTTCGTACTCTCTCTTTCAAACACCATGACTTTAAATTTACTCACATTCATCATTAGCTCATTCTTCATATATATTTGGTTCATCCTAGATACGAGGGACTGTAGATCTTCCATACTGTTAGCAATCAGCACCGCATCATCAGCGTACAACAGGCAACATACTTATTCAGCAAAGTTTTACAATTCAGACTCTTTCTTAATACGCATATAGTATTGAAATAACACTTCGTTTCAACTGAATTACAACAAGAAACAACTAATTACGTCCACGGAGATGCAAAACAATGCGTTTAAATACATATAAGGCGTAGTTGAGTTTTTGTATAGATTTTAGGATAGTTTTATTTCTTCTTTATACCTAAACTACGAACCAAATAATCTATTTTTATATATAATACAGTATTATTAAATACAAAAAATAGGTTTTCAGTTTGCGTAAAGAAGAAAAAAAGGGAACAACGATTAAAAATTGTAAAACTTTACCAATTATTCGACTTTTTAAATAAATATCACTCACTGCTTTGTTTATCAGATTCCAAATTAAAATAACACAAACTCGGCGATTTAAATTTGATAAATTTTGTTATCTTATTTTTATGACATATACGTATATAAATGACAATATGGTGTACGTCATACCTTATCTGTCTAACGTGGTCGAAGAAAGCGAACCAAGGAGTAGGCACCGCTATTGGTCAATGTCATGTCGGTTACGTAATGTAAAAATTATAAATTATGAATTCATTACATAAATAATAGTGATTTTGTTTACGACACTGTCGAACACGACAGCTGTCAAAGTCGCAAATCGAAGTTGCCAGAAAATAAATACTGTGCATTGACTTTTTTTGGTTAGGTACTGAATCATGTGATGGGGCGTTTTTGAACGCTTTCCTCCTGAGACCCTGGGGACACCATAACAAAACATATTGCATATAATTACGCTGTCTAACAGAGGAATTATTTCAGACTTAGTTGTTTTATATAGCCCTTTACCACCTAATTGACAACTCTGTAATCGTCGCCAGTATTATATTCCATGTACCGACGAGGAACACAAGACAAAATATAACATTTTTCTGCAACAAGTACCCACCAACTATCAGTCATACTCACTAACCAATAGGATGATTTTGATCTGGGCAACAAGTTTGGGGGTATTGTTGATATATTTTTTGACTTCATTAATAAAATAAAGCGTCATTTATATCAACACTTTGATGAATCCTACAATTAATTATGAATTGTGCCGTGGATAATGAATCTATTGAGTTGTGTTATATTGCTGTTAGTTTTAGTTTTCTATTTTATGTTCCTGTTAAACGTTTCAAAAATATTGTTTAAAATTGTTTAAAAATTCCATGTACTAAAAATTCATATTAAAGCCCAGATGGGCGAGTAATCAAATAAATAAATAATATTATTGCCCAAGGAGGTTACTGCATATTTTATATAGCGCCGTTTTCGTAAAAAAATCACCCCGAAGGAGCTGTATTAAAAATATTTTCCCTCCGTTATAGTTAAATATTTTAATGAATTTATAACTCAATTTTTTCCGTTGATTTCTATTGCAAAGGAAAGTTCTTTATTTGCATTTTTTTATGTGTACCTATATTGTAAATCTATATATAAAAAAAAACTGTTTATTAGATGAATTAAAAAAAAGCGAAAAAATCGCTGTAAAGAAAAATTGAATTTGTCATTTTTTCCATACAGGCAAACAGAAGCGGCTCGTAATCCATCTCAGTGGTAGTTCAACCGGATATGACAGATCGATAGATGGTCTATTTACTTTCTATAACATTTTGACATTTTATGTACAACTCATTAGTTTGTTTATATTGAGGGAATTAACAGATAAAGATGTTCCCTACTTGCTACGCTAGCTTGAGCAAGTAGTCTACTTTGTTTCGTGGTAAAATAAAATAAACTATTTTGTGAAAATGTGTGTAGTACACCTTTTACTATACTCGTATAGTTATTTAAAAATAAATTATAATACTAGTACTTATCACAGTCTATCCGATATAAAAACAATGCAGGAGCAAGTAAAATTTACGCTATATATTATGTATCAAGGATGGCCAGTGCGTCGATCGCTTTCTACTGGTCGATTGCGAATGTATTTTTGGTTGATCGTGGACCTATATTGCACTATATCTTGTTCAACCGAAACACAACTGCTCAACGTTCCAACTTTTAATATCCATTAGTTATTTTCTCTTTCCTTACTTATATAGTTGTATTCATACAATTAAATATAAATTTATTTTTCAGTTTTTACTAGCCCGAATGAATAATTCCAGCAAGCTTTGCCAAAAACCACAAACATATCTTGATAGAAAGTAGTCACTTTGTGGTTCAATGAAATTAAAATAAAACAATAACTTTGTTTATAACCACAAGATTTATTTAATTTTATTAGGACTGACTTATTAATTTTGTACCCCGATGATGCTTGTGTTATGCGAACCGGTAAACTGTTTGATAGTTTAATTTTGTACCCTGATGATGCTTGTGTTATGCGAACCGGTAAACTGTTTGATAGTTTAATTTTGTACCCTGATGATGCTTGTGTTAAGCGTACCGGTAAACTGTTTGATAGTTTAATTTTGTACCCTGATGATGCTTGTGTTATGCGAACCGGTAAACTGTTTGATAGTTTAATTTTGTACCCTGATGATGCTTGTGTTAAGCGAACCGGTAAACTGTTTGATAGTTTGATTTTGTACCCTGATGATGCTTGTGTTAAGCGAACCGGTAAACTGTTTGATAGTTTAATTTTGTACCCTGATGATGCTTGTGTTAAGCGTACCGGTAAACTGTTTAATAGTTTAATTTTGTACCCTGATGATACTTGTGTTAAGCGAACCGGTAAACTGTTTAATAGTTTAATTTTGTACCCCGATGATGCTTGTGTTAAGCGAACCGGTCGGTCCTTATAAAATTAAATAAATATTGTGGTTATAAACAAAGTTATTGTTTTGTCTTCATTAAAAACATATTACTATCGTAATGAATAGGAAGAGGAATTTTTTTCCAAATGCAAAAACAATTATATATTTACATTATTTGTACTTCGAGTGTCTCAGTTCTCAACAGAGGCAACATTGAAAAACATTGTCCATGAAAAAGTATGATGAAAATTATCCGCTTGGTATCACAGTTGTCTTGTCAAAAGCAATTTTTTGTCAAATTTAATGAAAAAATTCAAGTCATCTACCGTGGCTTCTTTGCTAGTAGCAGATGTTCCGTTTCCACTGGCAAGTCTACCCTGAGACTACCTACAGGGTGGTGAAAAACTACTGTTATGGTTTGGAATGAAATGGCACAATCAAGCCGTTGTTGGTAGTCTATCGGCTTCAATTATTGCACAAGCTGAACCTTATACGGGAACATGTGCAATGTGGCCAAAATCTTCTGACGGAGTCAATAGATGTCTCATATAAATAAAAATCGGGTAGGTATATCCGAGACTTTATTCCGATTGCAATTGAGTTCGGGATGAAACTTTTCAATCATCATAAGGATAGCAGCCAATAATATGGGATTTATAAAAATGGAGGATAATATTAACAAGTCTTGAACTTGATGTATGATATCGGTGTAAATGGCGTAAATTGAACTGGTCTCATTAGCTAAGTTGGTTAAGCGGTTACCCCGGATAGGTAGAGGTCCTGGGTTCGAGTCCCAGATGCGACTGAAATCTTTTTAATTTCTGTTGTTTTTCGGTTTCGTGGTTCATTTGGGATGTGTTAATATTATCTTCTTCAATGATTAAATATTACAATGAGGTTTACAAACTTCAATAAGTTATAAAAAATAAATTGAATAAATAAAATTTACTTGCGCACCCCGGGATTTGAACCCGCGACCTTCGGATTCGTAGTCGAGAGCCTTACCCCTCGACCATGGGGGCCGTAGGAAAAATAAATAGAATATCTACCACCAATATGTATTGATTGAATTATTTCTTAGGATAAAAAGTGCCAAATGGGGTGAATTTGTAACATATAAAAACTCGTATGGGATTCGTTTAGCATTCTAAAAATATATCTTTTCAATTTTTCCCTAAAATTGCAAAATTGTAATACCTAAATTTAAAAAGAAGAAAATTCCAATAATATGTTTTTTCAGTAAAAGGAGTTGAGGAGCGACAAATTCAAGATTAATTAAATGGTGATCTAAGAGAAGCTTGGTAGAAGCTGGAAGCATCCTTACTTAATGACTTCAAAACCTACGAGGCTGGTAAAACTGAAGTTTTCTGCAGAAAGAATATTGCTCTGAAGATAAACAACCCACGATATGAATGAAGAGTGGCAGGAGAGGGACAGTAAGGAAAAAAAACAAACTCTCTCAAATGATGGCTGCTGTTTTATTGTTTTCGTCTATAACAAGTGGGTGGTGAACTAACATTTGAAGGTTGTGCAGGTTTCCTGAGACGCCAGAGAGGCATTAAATTATAAGACAAGTGTTAAATCAGTATAAAATCTCACATTGTACTGTTATGTAAAGAAAAAACAAACTCTCTCAAATGATAGCTGCTGTTTTATTGTTTTCGTCTATAACAAGTGGGTGGTGAACTAACATTTGAAGGTTGTGCAGGTTTCCTGAGACGCCAGAGAGGCATTAAATTATAAGACAAGTGTTAAATCAGTATAAAATCTCACATTGTACTGTTATGTAAAGAAAAAACAAACAAAGCTATATACGAGTATTTCGATTCTAAAAGTAAAATAAACACTTGGTTCTTGTAATAATACACTAGCTGATGTGTAATTTTCTTGGAATAAAGTTATGAAGTTGTGAATTCTTGCTGGTCGTTTGGGTGGATAATTGCTTTGATAGCGAAAGTAATGCCTTGTGACGACTATTACTATCTCTAAATACAGAAACAAAGAAATATTCAGTGGTAAATTTTATTTTATTCCGAACATTTATTTTTAAAAATGTATCTATATAATAAATTTCTTAAGTAGGTTACCTACGTGTGTTTTCCATTTTGAAAATATTCTTCCCAAAAAATCTTCTGATTTTGAAAATGTAATCTGTGGCTAACCAGAGTGGTATATCTATGGGCTAAACTCAATACAACACGGCGGGTTCAATGTTTTTCATACTAATTATAAAACGTTACAGCAACAGTTTCACATAAACCGTACCCGGCACTAATAAGAACAAACTGTGCTACTTTCAGAGAAACCAGTCCAGTAATTTTCAAGAAATGAATTCGGGGACACACAGACAAACATTCATTTTTATATATAAAGATTACATAATCTGAGTGCAATTCAAAAAGGAATCATAAAGCCCATACTTAAAATACCCATAACAACGTTGTAGATAAAAGTTTTGTAAGGTTTTGAAATACCAAATGTACTACAAATATATGTCAAAAATGTATTATAATTTATTTTTTTAAGAACGGAACTCCCTTCTAAACCACGTGTTTATGACACTAGATCTAATCAAAGTCACGTAAAAACCATTCCTTGTTATAGAAGCCCTGTCGGACAAATATATTGTGCAACAAAACTCCACAACATCCTTCCCCAAATATAAAACAAATACAAAAGTTTAATGAGCACAAGTCAAGAATTAAAGTCTGACTGAAAGAGGTCAATGAAACAACCTTAAAAGCAACACTAAAAACGAAATAGAAGACGCCCCTAATTACATAAGGTCAAAGTAAATACGCCTGGTCCGCCCCAGCACAGGACCCCCTAGTGAGGGGGACTAAAAGAAACACAAAAAAGATCAAATAGTTTACAAAATACAATAACTAATAAATGTACCATTTTGTATCAAAACTTTATTCTGTAAACATTTTAGTACTGGCTCCAAATTTAGTACTTTGTTAGTTTATTTATATAGTCTCTATTAAAAGTATTAAATAATATATTGTACGAAGTTATTATTTATAAAGGGAACCATATCATGTGGTTCTTTTAGTATGAATACGTTATTTATGACAGAACGGAAATAGAATGTTGCTTTGTAAATATGAAGGAATAAAAAATAAAACCAAGAATAAAACCCTTTTTTGGATAGAAATAATATTTTGTTTGTAAAATATAGACCATAAAATAAATCGATTGGTCACGATGTTAGACACAATCGATGGATTCATACGTCCGTCACTTCTGGATGCTCTGACTTCGAGATTCCTACTCACCCCTCAATTATTTTTCCTTCCCTCCTCTCTTCCTTTCTTAAAAAGACCCTCCGCACAGCATCGGAGGTAAATTATTTTCCCCAGGATCTTATGTTTGGAGTTTATGTAAAAAGATGTACGTTAAGAATTGGACGACATCGTATTTACAGAATCGTTTAGGAGCCGTGAAGGTGGGGCGACACTGATCAAACCATGTAACCCTTTCAACTGGAGTACCCCAGGGGTTCATTCTGGGCCCACTACCCTTTATCTTCTTCGACGCCGTGGTTTCAGTCAGTATTGGGTAAACTAGTTGTGTGGAATGCCGTTACTTCTGGCAGTGACGGTCTTGCCAAACGTCACTGAGAAAGAGCGCCTTGCTTAGGACTTGTGTAAAAGGGACACAATAAATGACGCTGTTAGAATTTAAATTTTTATTACCTGTTAAAAATTAATTTATAATTTCACTGACAAAGTTTCTAAACTACTTTCATACATTTAAATTTAAAGATTTATTAGTAAATGCATTTAATTATGTACGACCGTCAAACCATTGCATATTATTATTGCATCATAATATTATTATCATGGATTGAATCCTAGATTGGGCAACACCTTTACAAGAATTGGTCGCAAGCACGGAGGGCCGTTGAGAGATGGGAGATGAAGGTTGGTAGTATTGTCTTAAGGCCAAACTGCACCTTCGATCCAAGGAAGATAATCGGCAATGCGCAGGAAGATGAATGTGCAGGTTTTCTCGTCTCTCGCCAATTCTATGCCCAACAGTTGGTGAGTGCACGCCACCTTTGGACCATTGTATATATGCAAAGGTGATCCGGTAGAAATTTTCTGTAAAAAAAAACATTTTTATGTTTTAAAATAAATTTTTAAAAATTCTTAATAAAAAATTATTTACATTTTAAAAATTGCTTACAAGAGTTGCAACTGCCCGAAGTAATTGAGACTATATGGCATCCCCAATAAGGGGTACGTAGTGAGGTTAAAGAGAGATGGGGAACAGGACGCTTGGAAAGTACCCAGTAATTCAGATCAGTATCGCTCTGGTAAAAGTTGTGCAGAATCGATACGTTGCTCGAAATGGCTTTAGCCATGTTTGGTGATCAGATTTAAATAACCCAGTACATCACAAAATTGTTGGACTCTTGTACGCCACTCATATTTTTTTAAAATCGTATAAACAGGTTCTTCGAAACCTTCTTCTCCCCCATATGTTTCCCCAACCCACTAACAGTATACCTTACAGTATACCTCAGTTGGGGATGCTATAGTTCCACAGGCTCTGGGCTTCTTGGGACTCCAGTTGGGACTCCTGTGCGATTGAAGGCCCGAACCAAGGAATTGAAAGGGACAAACATGTGGTGGTAACCAATTTATTAAAGTTGCTTTTTGTACTTGCCGGACAAAATATATTTAATACGTTTTTTGCTGTACTATTCTTTATATCTATACTTATTGCACTTTTTTTCTAAATGTATCTTACTGCCATACTGTGGCAATACTATTCTTTTTTCATTCTATTTTGTATAATGGCAATTAACACAAGCTAAACCTGTTCCCAGTTGGACAATCAAATCTTTCTAGTTTTTATTGTTTAATAATGTGTGAAATTTTTTTTTAAATAAAAAATTTAAAAAAAGTTACGTCCTCTTACTTTTGAACCATTTCTCCTACAATTATTTGTCAGACCGTACCTTGCACTGTTCTTCTGTGATGGCGGGTCGCGTGCACAGCTCCATGTTATTATTCACTCCGTCCTGGTGAAGGCGACTGCCGGGACGGAATATCTCCGAGCAAGCGTCGTGGGGAACTCGGTTTAGCGTCGTCTGAAATATTCAAACCAATATGAATCATCCCATTCCCAAGATGGCACTCCACGTTACCTTGCTTTTTAAATGTTCAATATCACATTTAGCTCCAGTCATGCGGAATAGACTAGGCAGCCCGTTCAGATGGAGACTTGCAATTAGAGATGGTCGATATTCATGTCCTTTGCAGTTACTGGAACCGGCAGATAATATTTCTCCGAGGAACCGGTGTTCCTTTTGGAATATTTATCAAAAACGACAACATATAAAAAAAAATTGAAAATTTTAATTTTTCTCAGAATTTATTTAGCAACCCCAAGAAGGGAAATTTTTTCTCATAATAAATTCTCTAGCAACAGAAATCCCCCCCCCCCCCAATAGTTTTCTTTTGGAACCAGTTCCAAAAGTAAATGGAAAAATAACCGGTTCAACCGTAGTGACAGTTATCAACCATCTCTACTTGAAACCGTGCTCCATTCGATTTCACGTGCTTATAGGTTGAAATTGAAGAATGTGCTTTTTAATATTTCTATTTTTGAAACTGATAATACATGGTGGAATTCCATTATAATCATATAATAAAACACATATAAAACTTATTTCCACTTTTATTTTATTTCACCGTGATCGGTTTCAACTTGTTAAAGCCATCTTCAGACTGGTCTAGCAGTCTGAAGATGGCTTTAACAAGTTGAAACCGATCACGGTTAAATAAAATAAAAGTAGAAATAAGTTTCATATGTGTTTTATTATATCATTTATGAAGAATGTGCGTTAAAAAAAAATTATATTGAAAAAAAATGGATTTATTGGGGAAAGTGAGATAGCGAACGTAGCAACACACGAGTATAAGAAAGACAACATTCTAGCAGTAGGTCATATCGTAGAGTAAGCGAGTAGGCGTAGAGTCATTTCATTCACACCCGTGATATTCGATGCGGCTTGGAATTACGTAAACGACATATGGACGCACCTAAATCGCGTTCAACAGAAATATCTTTTAAATATTCGTCTTTATCATACAAAAACGATGTTAGAATTAAGAATTTTCTGGAAACCTATAAGTGTTTGTTACTCGTGCCACATTCTGTTAAACGATAACGTATCTATAAGTATGAAATGCCAATGACTGATCCCAATAAGATTCCAAATTCCAAGAAACTTTAAATTTCACATCACATATGGAGTCCGTAAAATATTTATCGCTTTGTACTTATTTCTAATAAAAGTATTTTTTTTCTTAGAAAGCTATTACTTTGTGGTTTGACATATTTGTTATATAAAACGAACACTTTGTTTTAAACCACAAATTTATTTTTAAATTTATCACCAACTGGTTTCGCTGATCTCAAGCTTCATCAGGGTTCTTCGACGGCCTCCATGGTCGAGGGGTAAGGCTCTCGACTACGAATCCGAAGGTCGCGGGTTCAAATTCCGGCGTGCGCAAGTAAATTTTATTTAATTAATTTGTGCAGTTTCACAATTAATTAAGTTAAAAATAATATATAGTATATTTGCCACGTTCCAGAGTAAAAGATACTCTCAGTATCGCCCTGGTGAAAGACCACCATTCAGAATTGAAAAGTTGCTTGAAATGGCTTTAAGCCGTGTTTGGTGACCAGATCTGAATAGCCTGGTATTTCCCCTTACCCTTCTCCTTCCCCTCCCCAATACCTTCAGCCTCACAACATTCCCCAATTGGGGATGCCATAGTCTCACTGGCTCCAGACGGTTGGGAGCAGTTTGGACTCTTTTGCGGTATTCATGTAAAAAAAAGGTAAATCTTAAAACTAAACAAAAATGAACCCGTTGACAAACTGATGTCAATCAGTTTAACGTAAAAAAAAACTAAAATATTATGACAATTGACAATCGTACGCGGAACAACCGGGACAAAATGCCAAACCGGCCGGGAGAAATCTATCTGTGAAACCAAGACGCATGTTTCCATTTGACTGTTCAGTAGGCGAATGTGCCAGCACGGGTAGGTTGTACAATATCTACCTCCATCATACTTCATTGATCTTCGCATTAAGGACATTCTCACTCAGAGGCAACTCACGCTCAGGTCGGTCTAGTCTGATACGTTCAACAGACTTCCAATGTTCATTATCTTGGAATGTCCTGCCATTTAGATTAAAATTAAGTTAAGATAAAAAAAACTTAAACAATCTGGGAGAACTCACTTTGGCATCATAAAGTAATTCATATTCCGATCCGGTTGCGATCATTCCAATATTGGGAAGAAGGCTGTTCGAATGCAGACAGGCGGGTAAAACTCTGCTGGTAAATCTTACTCTGAAATCGAAAACAGAAAAGTAAAAAAAAAATACAAAAATATGGACATAGTTTACAGGTCGCACAATTACAGTTGAATCAAACCACATAAACTTGTTTTATTTGTTCGTTTGAACGCCCATCTGGGATTTACATGGATTTTTAGAACAGAATAGAATGGACTATCGAAAATTGAAATTACACAGAGATTTTAAACCATAAAGAAAGGTAACACATTTTTTAAAAACGTTTAATAGTAACAAAAAAAAACTGTATTAAAACACCAATCGTTAAAGCTACGTTATCCATGGATTCAGCATTGTGCTGGAATAGATGACGCTTTATTTTATAAATGGAGTCAGCACATATATCAACAATACCTCCAAACTTGTTGTGATGCATCCTATTGGTTAGTGAGTGGGACTGATAGTTGGTTGTGTACGTGTTGCAGAAAAATGTTACATTTTGTCATGTGTTCCTCGTCGATACATGGAATTTAGTAGTGGCGACTATGACAGGGCTGTCAATTAGGTGGTAAGGACTCTAAAGGAAGGATAGAGTGTACTGTATATGGTACAGAGGGGACCAAATAGGTGAATTATACTCCACTTGACTTGTAACTAATGAAGTGTAGAACATTCTCATACAACCTAAACACTTGAAATCTGTTAAAGTTCTGTAAAGGAAGTGAAGCATCTTTAAAGCCTTAGTTATATCGTTAACGGGTCTAATGATTGTCAAGTTTTCATTGTATACTTCACCCAAGTCCAGAATTTGTGGCACTGGTGTAAATTTAATTTGATTTTTTTTTTTTAATAACTGACGATAATATTAGCAACTCTCAAAACGAAATTGAAAAGGCACAGAAAAGAAAAAGGTGACTGTAGCTGCTGGGACTCGAACCCAGGACCTCATGGTCTATCCGGGGCCTTGAGCTCTAATCCACTGAGCTACGACTAGCCCAATACGTCCCGTCATTTCGATTTCTAAGAACTTCGATTAGTTCCCATATAGATTTTGTCTGCCACCTTTATATCATGAATACAAGATTCTACCCGAATTTATTTGTAATCTTTAGATAGTGTCTCGGATATACCTATCAGATTTTTATTTATATCTGACATCTGTTGACTTTTTCTATAAGTCTAGGATTAAAGTACAATTTATTTTGGAATAATTTATTGAAGTTTGTATATTTTTCCTTTCTTTTCTGTGTATTTTCGGTTTCATATTTCAATTTGAGAGTTGTTAATATGATCTTCCATGATAAAAAAAAATATATAATAATGAGGTTAATAGTAATATATTTTTTTAATAATATTATTTGATGTTTGCTCATGTAAGAATTGTGTGTATTGGTGCATTTGCATGCACTCGTGATGTACTTTGCCAAATGTCGCCGAGAAACATGTTGAGACAACAATCGGCCACTTGCTGCATTTTATAATGGATGGATGTTCCTTCTAAGACTACGAAAATGTTACTAAAAAATAATGGAAACCCATCATTTTTTAATATTAAAATAATCAAATCCGGTTTTTGAGCTCGTGACGTCATTAAATAACGGACATTTTTATTTGTCAGTATCAATGTAATCTAATATTTTGTAAATGAAATCCTCGGCACGGGAAATGCCAATGAGGACACCATTATTTGTTATTTTGGTATAAAAAAAGAAGATAATAAAACATTTTTATTATTATTATTAATATTATCGAAAAGTTTAACAGGATGTGTATTTTTTTAAATTTTTAACGGAATTTTCGCGTAACAAGCCACGGATTTCATTACGATACGTTAATTATTATGTCACATTGTTTTCAACGGCAAATTATATACATATACACAAACAAAGTAAAAACAGTAATAAATGAATGAATAAAGGAAGAGAAAAATAACAATTTGTAAGGTTAGGTAGAACTACAAAATATTCACAAAACAAGCTACGGGGACCTGGCACGACCAAGTCGGCCATATCGATGTTAGTTAATAACACACAACTGCTGACCATTTTTTTCTTCTTTTTACTGTTTCTCCACATAGGAGGCCCTGAGGGAAATAATTTCCCTCAAGGTCTATATCATCTTTAGGGATGCTGTATGGAGGGTCTTTTAGAGGATAGGAAGGAGTGAACCGGGGTCTTGAAGAGACCCATGTTGTAGGAGGGAGGAAACACAGAGGCCGGCAGATCATTGCGCAGCCGAGCTGTTGAACACAATAACCCGTTCTCACGTGGCAAATGTCAACTGTGTACACATGCTGGGCGCGCGTTTGACGTGTTGTACCGAGGGGATCAATTACGCTAGTTCCTCAGGGCATCTTCCATTGAAATATCGGTAGAACAAGGACAGCATTCCCACCTGACGTCTATGCTCCACAGAATGAAATTCTAGTCTATCAAATGGACCGCCCGTTTCTACGCAGAGTCGAGGGTTTTTTTTAATTTTCGGGGTTCCAGATCAGGTGACTTGCAAATTCTACAGTGGGGCCCACTTGCGGCTTGCACAGGGTCAGCAGTTGTGTACTATCTGCAGTATCTGCGGGCTCTGTACAGTACGCCCAGCTCCTAAGAGGCTAACTTTACTCTGGCTTCGATGGAGCCCCATACCCGAGCTGGTCACTTCAGGTTACACCAAGCATATCAATGGAGGGCTTGTTGGGAAGATTGTTTCCTTTAAATTAGACTAGATTGTCAGACTTACGTTCTGTGGAGCTGCAGCAGGGCTATGTTGTTGTAAACCATAGAATACGAGTAGTTGTAGCCAGGGTGGACAACGTATCTGACAATTTCATATATCGCATCTGGAGAGTACGGGTTAAAGCTGCCACCCAGTCCCACGAAGCGCACCTTGCTGCAAATAACAACACATATATTAAATATTCGTAAAAAGTATTTACGTTATGGCTTGCCATAATTATAATATAAATACATGAAACTGTTTTAAACCGCTTCAATTTAATATGATGATCGACCGGATTTGGATTCAATTTTTCTTCACTTAGCACAAAAAATTATAGCAGCACCTGACAACAGAAAATCCCATATACGTTTTAGTTTGGAATCTGTTACCACAGCTTCGCACAATTGTAAAAAGGACGATTTTAAAATTAGCAGATTTGCTTTTCGAATAGTAAATACTAATACTTTGCAGTGCAATGCGAGTTGCCTGCAGTCTATCGGGTGCATTTATTCTCAAATCTCAAATGACAGTGACAAGCCAAAGCTCGGCCCCCTTATTTTGGTTTTTTCCCCTTGCGTGTAAAGGCATCTCTAGTAATTACTTGCTCTGTGGTGTGGCTGAAGGGAGTAGAGAGGGATCGGAGATGGGAAAGATTAGGGTTAAGAATTTGGTCTTACTTGTTATTTCTCGCGTAAACTGCCGAGCATATCACCCAGCGGTCACTGATCAGGTTTGCGATTCCTTTCCAAGTGATGTTATCTTGTTTACCTATTCCAACTTTCCCCTGTGAAAAACATTAACGTTTTAGTTATCTCGTTCACTTGGTTTTCACAGATGGTTCATACAGAAATTAGAACATTTATTTTAGACTTTTGTAATATTCAAATATCTACGTATTTCCTTGTCTTGTTTCTTGTTTCTTTTCTATTCTGCTATTTTCTTTAGTGGTTATTGCCACTGAAGAGATGCATCGGTAGAAGTGTACTCTGAGCGTGTCCATGAGCTCGAAGAAAGCTCAATTTTTCTTACTCTAGCTCAAATGTAGAATTTTTTTCGCGAGCAGATAAAAAAAATCTTTGGTCTGCCTATGGTCAATGAGTCGAAAGGTCTTGTGCAAATTGGCAACGTCAGTGTTATCTCAAATCAGTATTAAAACGTGTTATTTTATTTATTAAGAATTGTGATACTTAAGCCATTTTAGCACAGATGGCTCTAGTAGTAATAGTTCATAGAGTTGCCTCTAGATACCTCTAGTATAGGCATACTTCATTTGGGGGATTAAAAAGGGTTACCCGCCTGCGGAGCGGGCACTGAGATTTTGATATTACTAGACACACGATGATTGCCAGGCTGTTTTCCTCGTTTCCAATCATAAATAGTACTATCACCTAAACAAACGACAAACTGTTTGCTGTGTGAAGCGGAGTTTTTATTTGAGGTCATCCACACAATAAGAAAATTATCTTTTGCAGTGATTTCTTAGAAATAATTAATATTATGAGTGCTGCTTACCATGTGCGGAACCTCGGTAGTGGTGTTTAATGGTGAAAAGTAATATTCTTTACTCGAGTCTGGTATCTCCGGACACAAGTCCCCTCGTGTCCAGCCATGGCTCGTTTCGTGGCAAGGAAATACCTTCTCCGCCAGCTCTGCGCAGTCTGCAAGGTACAAAACGAGTTTACAGATTTATTATTCAAGAGAAAAAACAAATATTACGAAACATTTTAATTCATAATGTAGAGTCCTAACTGGCCAGTGTTACAGTGGCTTTTCACAATACATTTATGAACGAGGAATATCTCATCTGATCATCTTCCCCTCATCTAATTCGGGTCGATAAGGCACCTTCGGTCGTCTTTGATCCTGAACTAACTCAGCGGCCCCAGCTTCCTTTGATGCAGTCTCTTGAGCTACTTTGTCTGTGGCGGTCCACTGAAGCGATGAACGAGCCGTTCATTTGTGCCGCCTCAATTTGATAAGCCGTTAGCGTACGACTCCGGGTAAACCGTATCTCGGCTCAATTGAACTGTGACTCTTTTTGATAAACCTTGGAACCACTTAAGATAGATTGTTTATTTATCTTAAAAGATAAACATATCTCAGATGTTTTTCGAGAGAATTCTTACGCATTTCTGCGATGACGCATCTTTATTTAAGGTCCTTTGTTCTAATTTGTTTATGTCAATCATCGTATACGTAATTAGTTTTATGCTCACGACCGCGGGACTTGCAATTAATATTTGGCGCCATTTATTTTCAAAGGTTCACACATTCGTGAGTGCAGATTAGAATAATTACCGCATTTACACCTGTGTAGTCACTGTACAGTACGTGAACGGTGCCTGACAGTCTGGCATCAGGATATTTGTACCTACACCTATACGCTGGGCGTATGAGCTGGGGTATGAGCTCATGAACCGAGAGTCGACTCTTAATATGTACCGGCTCTTTAATGAGCCGTCGTTCAATTGACTCGTACGAAAATATTGCCTGACAGTCTGGCATCAGCCTACACCTGCTGGGACCGTCCCGAACTCTTAATATGTAAATGAGTCATTGACGTACGAAAATCTGGTACCGTGACTCCCGCTCCACCCATCACTATTCCACTGGACGTCTTCCCTCTGAAATTGCCTCCAGTTTTTTATGCGAAAGTCAATCTTCTGGCAGGCGTTCTTGTAAGAGCCACCCTCATTTGCGACTTTCTTTGAAGAGTAGTCGTGGTTCAACGTCAAGCTCATATCGGACAGTCGAGCATTTCACTCAATTCCATTTGATGACCCTTGCAACTCTCTCAAAAATCTAATTTAGCCTAGCAATATTAACGCTCCTTGTCAATGAGAACAAGGGCGACATCATGTCGTTCAGACATCAAAATCCCGCTTTAATGGATTCTATTCCCGGCCAGGCCAGCTGATATATTTCTTCCTCGCGTTTCGATTTGTAACCGCGTACTAATTCAACTCGCTGATGGTATTTAATACTCACAGTCGGCCGCCTTGGATTCACCCAATTGCTGGGTCACTGTCCCCTCGGGCAAAGGTCGACATGGCTTGGCACAGCAAACTAAGTCTCCTTCGAAGTTCGAAAGATCACATTTCTGAAATCCAACAAAATGTTGCGTTGATTATTTATTTACTATAGTCCAATAAAAACATAATTCGAGGGAGAGTGACACAGTTGGCAGAAAATCAATCACCACCAATACAGGCTACAGTTATTCGTGGTTACTCGATGAAATTAAATTCATCTACAAAAAAAATTATACATTTATTCTGTTTTTCTGGCAAAAGTACCAAGCAGTGGTCGGCAGACCAGCCTCCTCATTCCGGTTATTTTAAAGTACACGTGGGCAACGTCCGGCCCGACAAATCCCTTAAAAACTCAGCAACAACCACCGAATGTCGCCATGAAAAACGGTGTTGCTATTTCTAACGTTTCTTGTTCACCTTAAATCTGTGTTTCCCTTCGATAAATTTATTCGTTAATTACTTTTATTTGTTGTTTATCCCTTTGTTGATTATTCGAGTTACCGAGAGTCACACTAGTACACTTTTGCTTAAGAGTCTATAAACCAAATGACGGTCGTCATAATAGCCGTTCTATCTCCTTTTCTCTTAAGGTCAGACATATGTTTTACAATGAGAGAACACCATACATCACTTTACAACATATTTTGATAGTAGAATTAAATGACTTCGAGTTGCAAATGGAAAATGGTAATTGTGCATAAGAATGTAAATGTTACTTTCCAAGTTTGCGATCATACTAATCTTACCCCCATCGGCAGCAAAACCATTCGAGTGGTTTTTGGGGTGTTAAGGCGTGTTGCGCTTCCTTCTCCTTCAGCCATCGTTTCAGACAGACTTGCGGTGTCCTTCATCCGGGCACAGTGATGCCATACCGTAAAACTTAAAATCGGTAATTGTTAGAAAGGTTTTATGAGATTTTTAGGATACATATTTAAAGATGTTGCGTCTGTTTGAGCATTGAAAAATCGACGAATAATGCATCATGAAAAACCTATCGGAAAGGAGTTCGGTTGGTAGATTTTCGCTGAAATCGGTAGATCTACCGAAACTTCGGCAGGAATGGCATCACTGTCAGGGAAGATGACAGATGTTTGGATTTTTATTTTATTTTTTAATTTCCTAGTTACTTGTTAATCATTAAGTGGCGAAACAATTAAAGCTACCCTCTCTAAACTACATTTTCCTCATACAAATAGAACGGCGTCATTTGGACCTCACAATTTTAACCTTCTATTGTCTTTTGCGTCCCACTAAAACTGCATGCATTGCACAAAATCATCAGCTCACCTAGCATCAGCGGCAGACTTGCTGCACAAATACATATTTGTCTATGATTTCTTCAAAAGATCGGTATTCACTTGGTGTCACTATTAATAAATTAATTTAAAAATTTGCTTAGTATTTACCACTTTATTAACATAAAACAGATATTAACATATTTCGAAAGCGATGCTTTCTTCATCAGGAATATATAGAATACTAAAAAATAATAATGCCTAGTGTATTAATTATGTAATGTTTTACAATATTTTTTTATTAACATTTTTGATTAATTACTTACCTACTTTAATCAATTTTTGTTTATGTTTATCATTTGTCTATACATGACATTACAATTTTTTAGTATTATATATATTCCTGATGAAGAAAGCATCGCTTTCGAAACATGTTGATATCTGTGTATATTAATAAAGTGGTGAATGCAAAGTAATATTTTAATTCATTTATACATATTTGTCTGTTTGTGTGGAGTGGGGAGTGGAAGGGTGCTGCGTAATCGGTGATGGAATCCCCAAAAAAATTCCCCGGATTTCGGTTCGAAATTTCCCTAGATTTTCGGGTACCACCTCAGCAAACCAAATTTGTCTGCGTCATACATGCTACAGTGCCTACCTACGTTCAAAATGAACGGTTTCTCCCCTAAAAAACGTATACGAGTAAAAATAACGCATGGATGAAATTACTAAAATATCGTAGTTTTATTGAACGGAGCAAGGAGAAGTAGCAAGTAGTCACACTGAAAATGATCACACCCTCCACACAGCAACCCTAAAGATGATATATGCCTTGAGGGAAATGTGTGGGGATACCGTAAAAAAAAATTACTGCTAACAGATGTGTACCCGGCCTTGCTCGGAATTATATAGTATTTTTGGAATAAGGTTATGAAGTTGTAAATTATTGCTTATCGTTTGGGTGCCGTAATAGATTTGACAGCGAAAGTAATGCCTTGTGACGACTATTACTATCTATAAGTAATGATGTATGAGAATATATATCTAAATTATGAAGTTCTTAAGTAGGTACCTACTTGTGTTATCCACTTTGAAAATATTTTACCCAAATAAACCTTCTCATTTTGAACATGTAATCTGTAGCTATACAGAGTGGTATATCTATGGGCTAACCTCAATACAACAAGGCGGGTTCAATGTTTTTCATACTAATTTTAAAAGGTTATAGCAACAGTTTTACATATTGGATTTCATGGCTTAAGAATGATCAAAGACTCGACAGAATTCAGAACTAAACTTAAAACTCATCTTTTCAGACAATCGTATCCATAAATGGAACAAATTCACACGTAAATTGCTTAGCTAGGCTAGCCGGTTAGTGCTTACACTTATACATAGAGAATGTTTAAAAATTCACGCATCGCTGTACAAATGCGTCCACAGCCCGCAACACTGTAAATAACTAAAAGTTGAAAAATAAATAAAAATGTTAATATCCATGTTAATAGCTTCTTACGCTTTTTAAGGTCATTTTATAAATATTTTCCAGTCCTTAAAATTATAAGTATTTCAATAAATACCAACTCTTCTTGTGCCACCAATCTTCTAATAAATGTAACATCAATAGAAAAGGGGGATAAAATTCCAACTGTAAAACTATCATCTCTATAATTAAATTTTGTAATAAAACTGTGTTCATCTGAAGCGACCTGCCAGCTGCAGGGAAGTATGTTTTTCTGTATCTATCTGTACATAATTAGATAAAGAATATGAAGTAGTATTTGTACAGCGCCCTCGATGTGATTTTTCACAAAAACGACGCTATACAAATCATCCAATTATTATTATTATTCAAACTACTCTCTAAACCTTCCCGTCACTAACAGGAACAAACTGTACTATTTTCAGCGAAACCGGTCTTGTAATTTTGAAGTTTTTGCACTTAGTAATGAAGAAAATATTTTCATTACTGACAAACTTCTCGCAGTAGCTTGGCGGGCGCAAATTACCATCGTCAGAAAATAACATTAGATAATGTTTAAAAAGAAATCGTACGGTTATTAAGTTTAGTAAAAAGGATTCATTTTTACCTGTGGCAAGATGCCTTCAAATGCAGCCTCCTTCGCCATCTGGCAGTTGGAGAATCGTTTGCATGTTCCCGCTATCCCTGTTCCCTTCATCGTACAGTTGCTACCTGCGGGCACAAACACACATCAGGATTAACACACCACACGACAGTGGACGGGTTAAACTAATGAAAATATGCAATGTTCTTTAAAAGCCAAACATTTTGTTGAGTATAAAATATGCCATTCTTGAACACAGAATCACACACTAGTAAATTTTGTCCATTTTTATCGTTTGCAACATTCCTCAATAAGGAACTCCGGTACATTTATTTTTTATAAATATAAACGTTCAAACTTAAATACCAGTATATTTCGTTTTTCTTTCTAAAGTCAGTTTTCATAGTTAAAATAATTGTCAAAGTTTCAATTTTTCGAAGCCCGCCAAAACGCTTCAAATCTATGGCCAATCGGTTTTGAGCAGTTTTGAGGTTAGAATGGGAAACGTCAAAACAAGGATGAGCTTTACCCAGTGGCGTAGCGAGGGGGGGGGCGTCCCTATTAGGAGGGCTGCAAAATTTGTTGGTGCTATACTATACATGACCAGATTGATGAGATTTTGCTGCGCGTAATGAACAGTCAATTTTTAAACTTAAGTATACTATTTTGGATTTGAAATAAACATTTTTCGCTCTTTCATATGATTCCTTTTTTCCACCAATACCAACATCATTATTTTTATGATGTCACAAGGGCGGCAAATTATGATTCCGCCCCAGTCGGTGATGGCCCACGCTACGCCACTGGCTTTACCGTACATAATTTTATATTCTATTCATAGAAAACCATAAATAACCATAAGTTATAAAATTATGTACCACTTTAGAAACTTTAACTGAAAGAATAATAATAGTATTGAGCATTAGCATTATCATAATGTCCGTATTGATAATTACTTTGATCATGAATACTATAATTTCTTTCATTAATAATAATTGTTTATATTGAACAACAATTGGAATAACAAGGTTCCAACTGACGATTTGGGGTGATTTGAGTTATTGATTGGAAATGGTTCCAACTGCACTATTCTTAATTTCTTCTATAGACACCAACAAAACCTAGTGAATATTAACGGAATTAGAAAGTGTTAAAAGTTCCGACTGCATTAGTAATTCACTTTAAGTTGGAGTAACAAGGTTCCAAGTGCAGATGGAACCTTGTTACTCCAAGTTATTTTGTAACTGTTAGGTTTCCGCGCGATGCAATTAGAAGTGTAAATTAGATGATTATAGCGCGATTCTTTATTAAAATGATTGAATACGAGGATTATAGAGATTCAGGAGCACCTTATAAACCATCAGACAGCGATTCTGATACATCTATCGACCGTTTTCTGAACGGTTTTCCTGCAGATAAAATTAAAGAAGCGATGGAGCATGTTGCTTTATTTCACATGGTGGAGTCGCACTACTGCCGAGGCAGTATTTACAGTCGAATCTGGACGTGGAGAAAATGTAAGATTTGTACACAAAATGTTGCGAAGAGATGAATACAACGGCGGTGAAATGGAGCATCTACAGGCATAGTTTTATGACTAAATTTAATTTAAGTTTTCATATGAAAAATCTGATAGATGTGATCTTTACAAAGAACAGATGCAAAAGATGATAATCTGTTGATTGAATGTTTGTCATTAAAGTATGAAAATCATATTAAAGATAAGATGGCTATGAGAGAGGACAGAGATTCTGATAGGAACAATCATATACCCGTCCTTTATTTTGATTTACAAAACGTTATATCATGTCCGAGAGCAGAAGTAACTTCCTTCTATTATTAAATAAAATTGAATGTGTTCAATTTAACTGCACACTACTCGGTAACCAGAACCATATATTTAGTTCGATATGGAATGAGAGTAAGTCAGGTTGTGCTGAAAATGACTTAGCGAGTGATTGTAAAAAGATTTTAGATTTGCTTTAGGTTGCTGAGAATAATTTCACTGTGTTGATAACGTCAAGTGATTTGTGTATTCCGAAAAATAGGATTTTTTTTATAAACACCGCTGTTTTATATTTTCTAAATAAAAATCCACAAATAACTTCGATTACTATGAAGTACTCGATACCTGGCCATTCCCGCATATGAGAAGTTGACAGCGCTGACAGTGCTCACAGTGCCATCGAGAAGGTCATGTCCAAGACCGAGTTCCTATCTCCACTCAGTCTCCAGAGAGTACTGGAGTCAGTGAACAGAAGAAAGCCACATAGAGCTTTGCAAATGAGCGCTGATGATTTTAAAGATTGTGGCAGTGCTTCGAAGCGAATACCATTTTTAAAGTGTACTTCGGTTTACGCAAAACATGTATGAAGTGGAGTATAAAAATGCCTTCAGCTGTAATGGTTTGAATTGAAAACTGAAAACTTAAGAATTCATGATAAACCGAAAAGGAGGAATAGTAGTTTAAAGGTAAAATTGGTATTTCCTATTTTCACATTGAGTGAATCGAAAAACGCAAAAAATACGCAAGTAATGTATCTCAACAAAAAATTCACGATATGAAAAAAAGTTAATCTCCATGCCTCTGGAAGCAAAGATAAATCTTCTATTGTTATAATTATTCCTTATATTAAGGAACTTTTGCTTATCGTTTTTGCCGACTTTTTATTGAACATACTTTTTTAATAATTGTAATTATTAATAATTAATATTTTTGCTGTTTATTATACACCACACCTCTCAGAATATTTAATTATTGATGTCTTTTATTTATTGTTTGATTGCATTCCTAAATTTCGTAACAGTGTGAATTTTTACACAATTTCGTACACCGAAAACTTCATTTCCGTAAGAATACATATATTCTTGAAATCACTCGATTACGTAACAAGGTTCCAACTAATAACATTACTTTTCCAGATTTCGTATTTATAATTAATAATGATCCTTGATAATACTTAAAATCAGTTAAGAACCTACAACTAACCGTATTTGCATACTCAAAACAATATAAAGTTAAATAGTTTCAGATAGAACCCTGTTATTCCAAGCGGTCGATATGTCACCATCTAGGCGACACGCGTCGAACTTCCGAGGACATTTGTCTCCAAATATTCAACGGTGCTGGGACAAACTTCAACAAGGTTCGCTCTAGGTTATTAAATTTAACCGTCAGAGGGATTGCGTCTTTTTTGTTAATTTTTTTGTATGAAAATTTGTTCTGGGTCGTAGCCCATATATGCTAAGACAATTCCGCTCATCACCTATGGTAATATTGCGTTGCTCTTCGACCGTAGTATTCTGTCGAATGAATTTTATTGTGGAATTTTAACGTTTTAACGTTTATAATTTGCTCCTATTATAATGCAAGTTAGTTTTATTTTCTCATATTTTTAAAGGGGGTTCACTACACAATTGCTCTTTAGAGAAAACCGCCATTAGTTTTCACCATCGTAAAATATTATAGAATAACATGTTATTGATATTCATAGCTCTTCAATTGCTTCGTTAGTAGTTACATCGATCTCACTATTCACCTGGCATAGTTGATCTTAAATAGGTTATTAGACGTAAGGTTGAAAGCGACCCTTTATTGACGTATAATGTCACAGAATTACACTATATAATGTGGTGTCCTTGACTCAGTGCCAGTGGAAGTTAATAAAACACCACTATTAAATAGTGCTAACAATTGCTTCGTTAGTAGTTACATCGATCTCACTATTCACCTGGCATAGTTGATCTTAAATAGGTTATTAGACGTAAGGTTGAAAGCGACCCTTTATTGACGTATAATGTCACAGAATTACACTATATAATGTGGTGTCCTTGACTCAGTGCCAGTGGAAGTTAATAAAACACCACTATTAAATAGTGCTAACAATTGCTTCGTTAGTAGTTACATCGATCTCACTATTCACCTGGCATAGTTGATCTTAAATAGGTTATTAGACGTAAGGTTGAAAACGACCCTTTATTGACGTATAATGTCACAGAATTACACTATATAATGTGGTGTCCTTGACTCAGTGCCAGTGGAAGTTAATAAAACACCACTATTAAATAGTGCTAACAATTGCTTCGTTAGTAGTTACATCGATCTCACTATTCACCTGGCATAGTTGATCTTAAATAGGTTATTAGACGTAAGGTTGAAAACGACCCTTTATTGACGTATAATGTCACAGAATTACACTATATAATGTGGTGTCCTTGACTCAGTGCCAGTGGAAGTTAATAAAACACCACTATTAAATAGTGCTAACAATTGCATCGTTAGTAGTTACATCGATCTCACTATTCACCTGGCATAGTTGATCTTAAATAGGTTATTAGACGTAAGGTTGAAAACGACCCTTTATTGACGTATAATGTCACAGAATTACACTATATAATGTGGTGTCCTTGACTCAGTGCCAGTGGAAGTTAATAAAACACCACTATTAAATAGTGCTAACAATTGCTTCGTTAGTAGTTACATCGATCTCACTATTCACCTGGCATAGTTGATCTTAAATAGGTTATTAGACGTAAGGTTGAAAGCGACCCTTTATTGACGTATAATGTCACAGAATTACACTATATAATGTGGTGTCCTTGACTCAGTGCCAGTGGAAGTTAATAAAACACCACTATTAAATAGTGCTAACAATTGCTTCGTTAGTAGTTACATCGATCTCACTATTCACCTGGCATAGTTGATCTTAAATAGGTTATTAGACGTAAGGTTGAAAACGACCCTTTATTGACGTATAATGTCACAGAATTACACTATATAATGTGGTGTCTTTGACTCAGTGCCAGTGGAAGTTAATAAAACACCACTATTAAATAGTGCTAACAATTGCTTCGTTAGTAGTTACATCGATCTCACTATTCACCTGGCATAGTTGATCTTAAATAGGTTATTAGACGTAAGGTTGAAAGCGACCCTTTATTGACGTATAATGTCACAGAATTACACTATATAATGTGGTGTCCTTGACTCAGTGCCAGTGGAAGTTAATAAAACACCACTATTAAATAGTGCTAACAATTGCTTCGTTAGTAGTTACATCGATCTCACTATTCACCTGGCTGATCTTAAATAGGTTATTAGACGTAAGGTTGAAAACGACCCTTTATTGACGTATAATGTCACAGAATTACACTATATAATGTCGTGTCCTTGACTCAGTGCCAGTGGAAGTTAATAAAACACCACTATTAAATAGTGCTAACAATTGCTTCGTTAGTAGTTACATCGATCTCACTATTCACCTGGCATAGTTGATCTTAAATAGGTTATTAGACGTAAAATTACTTGAAGGTGTAAATATGTTATAATTTAACTGTTTTCTTTTTTTTAACTCACGTATTGCGTGTACCTACCCGTAATACTAGACAGACCTTTCTATATAATAATTCATCGTTTTCAAATAATTATTTCGGGAAATCTTCCATCCAAAGATTGCACAGACTTAGTAATGAGTACAGTTCAATTGCAGTTTACCGTTACAACACTGTTTCTAGGCTAAAAATCAGTTTATTTGAATGTTTTTATTAAATTTATTAAGTTTTTTCATATGTACCTCTTTTATCGTTGTCTTTATTATGTTAACTTGCTAACTAACTAAATATCACACCGTTTCTCCGCAGGGGTTCAGGGGTAGGCAGAGAGGACGGACCGCCAAACAACTGGATCTTGGCATACACTTCTTGCTTCATTCACTTTCATACAACGCCTCATACATTCTCTTCTGTTATTACGACTTCTGACATGGCCCGACTCAAGTATTTGATTCACTTGATCGTGCCACGTCTTCCTCATTCACACTCGGGTCATATATTATCCTTACACTCCTTTCTTCGTTCATTCGCTCCACATGATCAAACCATCTAAGAGTCTCTTTCTTAATCTTGCTCATGACGCTTACATTGCGTTCTTTACGAATCTTAATATTTTTCACACCATCATACATGGTTTTACCACACATACGCCTCAGAGATCTCATTTCTACGGCATTCAGTTCACTTTCATCCTTCCTCTTCCAATTCCATGCCTCACTACCATACATTATGTTATGTTCCTATAAAACACCCGCACAGACGTAATAAAGGCTTGCTGTATTATAAACACGCTTTACAACATCATAATAATTATATTACCCACCCGACAAGCAGGCGTCAGCATATCATTGATAACTCTCCAATAAATATTTCAGGAAGTGACATTACTCCGAAGACGTGTGTTAAATTACTCGGTGTCAATCTGGATGCAGACTTTTATCTTAGAAGTCAAGTATACAGAACTGTAAGTACATGGTTCTTTCAATTGAGGCAAATAAAGGCAGTACGGAGAAACCTGCCAACAGAGGCAACTAAACTGCTTGTCAATTCGTACGTTGTGTCACGTCTAGATTACTGCAACGGAATATATGCGAGTCTTCCCAAATATCAAATTAACAAATTGCAATCAGTATTCAACGCTGCAGCAAGACTTATCACCAGCGTATCTAAATATTCTCACATTTCAGAGCATCTCAAAAATCTCCACTGGCTCAAATGTCCTGAAAGAACCCAGTTCAAGCTCTGCTGGATGGTATTTAAGTCACTTAACGGAATGACTCCGGCTTACTTATCAGAACTGTGTATTCCCGAAAACACCAACTAACGGCAGTCCACCCTTAGGTCAGCAGCGTCATCAGCTATCGGCGGGTTGAAGGAAGTTCGGGGATCGTGCTTTCGGAGTGTCAGGACCTAAAGCCTGGAATGAACTGCCGCATGACTTAAGAATTATCAAAGACTCAACAGAATTCAGAACTAAACTTAAAACACATCTTTTCAGACAATCAAAAAATTCACGCACTGTAAATTCACTGTAAATAACCAAAGTATAAAATAAAAATATTAAAAAGTTAATATTTATTAAAAGCTTCTTACGCTTTTTAAGGTAATTTTATAGATATTTTCGAGTCCTAAAATTCATTTTCCGAATACTTTCCAGTCCTAAAAATTATAAGTATTTCAATAAATAGCAACACTTCTTGTGCCACCAATCTTCTAATAAATGTAACATCAATAGAAAAGGAGCAACAAATAACCATGTAAAACTATCATCTCTATAAATAAATTTTCTAATAAAACTGTGTTCATCTGAAGCAACCTGCCAGCTGCAGGTAAGTATGTTTTTGTGTATCTGTTTGTACATAATTAGTTAAGAAATATTTGTACAGCGCCCTTGAGGTGATTTTTAACAAAAACGGCGCTATACAAATCATCCAAGAATTATTATTATTATTATTGCGCTGTAACTGCCTCCTTACTTCTTTTATACTTGTGTTATTATATTATGTGCTAAACCACGCGTTTTACTCTTTTGTACCACCTGCTGTAATAATGTAACCACAGGTGAAACTGTTATTCATTACGCTCTAACTATATACTTATATTGTACTTCTGCTATACTTCTGTTATACTCTATTTATTATTGTAAGTACTGTATTATTACACTCCTTTGTAAAACTATGTGATAAATGTATTAACATATAAAAGCCTTTTAGGCATGAAAAAATAAAGAAATAAATCACTATAAAAAGTTCAAAAGCCATTTTCGTAAGGTAGGCATAGCTTTTCAGCCTCTATGGACCGCACGCCACTGGTGTCGGACAGTTGGGACGTTTGTACGGAAATTAACATTTTTAAATAGCCATCGACTGCAAAGTTTACAATGTCAAGCTGTAGGTACCCTACCCCCTACGGCCCACGAGCATATCGAGAATTGACAAATAGGTTGTGCACAGCACCGGATCTGCCATACGTTCCTACTGTACAAAAAAACAAGGGCGCAATCTCTGAAGGGGCGCCGAATTTTTTTCTTTTTAAATTATCTTAATGTGGAATAATTATATCTTCTATTGCGCTGGCAACATTACAACTCGTCTTTAGGTCTCTGGGGCGCCGAAATGTGCACTGAACGAACGTCAAAAAATGGGTGGAAAAAGTTTTTTGTGACGGTATTTTTTTACGAATTGCATAATAGTTGGTCGACCCCGGAGCCTGTTTTCCATGAATCATTTACGTGTGCCTTAGGCTCTATATGCCGCGATGCGCAGCCAACAACCTATATCCGTATGTCGGGAACTAGTTGAAAAAGCAGCTAAAATTTAAATTGGTCACCGGAACTGCAGTGACAGTGACATACCTCCATTTAGACATGGGTCGTCTCTAGCAAGGCTGGCGCGCTATCAAATGTAATCATATTTTTTGGCAGGAAGTAATCACTTTTCTGTTAGGGATATGTAATATGATTTGAACACAATTTTTTTTTATTTTAGCACCACTTTATTGAATACAAAACCAACCGGTTTCGGTTAAGTCTGAACCATCTTCAGGGTTTTAAAAATAAAATGCGTCCAAGAAAAGTTGTGCTTATAGTAAGTTATGATTGAAAAAAAATTAACATTTTTGTTGTTGTCCAAATCGCAAGGTGAGGTTTTCTGAAATCGATATTTTTTTAACAAAAAATATTACTATAACATAGTAATGAGAGTATAGGCGTAGCAACTGCAGTTCAGTGATAGAATACTCGCATGCCACGTTAGCGGCCCGGTGCAATCGGTGCTAACTGCACAGGGCGAGAGATATCGTAGAACCGTCCCTGGTTGTGCACAACTGCAGTTCAGTGATAGAATACTCGCATGCCACGTTAGCGGCCCGGTGCAATCGGTGCTAACTGCACAGGGCGAGAGATATCGTGGAACCGTCCCTGGTTGTGCACAACTGCAGTTCAGTGATAGAATACTCGCATGCCACGTTAGCGGCCCGGTGCAATCGGTGCTAACTGCACAGGGCGAGAGATATCGTAGAACCGTCCCTGGTTGTGCACAACTGCTTTATCACCAAAACCAATAAGTAGAGATAAGACATGCGAAATACTGTTTCTCCTTGACTTTCGACAAGGACATCACTGTCGGATGTGTATACACATGCACCAATACACACACTCCTTTAATTTGTGTTCTTCTGATAACAATATTATTCTCTTTTTCCCCGTGATAAGACCTATTACGAAATTAACATTTTGTCTTGACCTCAAGTCAAAATACTGATGATAAAACTATAAAAGATGACGGCGACAGTATATTCACTCAGTCAGTGATTTGATTATTCCAAAGAAAATAACTTCTGCTGTCTCGAACTACAAGTTGTGAGATCTACAGTTTAATAGCTAAGACATTTGTGTTTACCTACTAATTGTGTTTACAGCACTGGTGTTGACATGTGTACTGGGTCAGCAAGAAGGTTTGAAAGTTTACTGATTATTGTTTATATGTTCATACATTTTTTAATAAATTCGGAGCGTCTAACCGGTTATTTGGATAAAGTTTTGGTTTTAATATCCTGTTTTTCTTACTGCCTATCCTGATTGAAAACGTTGTGCACGCCACTGCTCATGCCGTAGACCTGGAATCATCGTCACCGTGTAGCAGTCCAGTGCACACCCATAGGGCCCCTCTCCCTAAAAAAGATTGTTGAAAAAGTGCAGCGTTTGATGCGTGACTATAGTATCGTGGTTAGTAAAAACACAGTAATTACCAAAATTTACAAAAATGAGTTGAATATGCGAAGTTATTAAGTATCAAAATTAATGAATATTTCTCGTTTTTGGTATAAAAAAAGTCGATATTGTTTTGGATGTTATTGCAATTTCATCGCTGTTGGTAATTAAACGGAATGGAGAATCCATTATCACAGTTGGTTTCTCAGTAAATTGATTTCACCGATAATACATCGTTTTAAACATTAGACAATTTTTTATCGGGTAGAGGTACATAGAATCATATAAATAAGTCATCTAAACGTGCCATAATCACTGTTTGAAAATTCCCTTGAACGCCGAAACAGCCGTCACAATAATAATAAAAAATAAAATCCAAACAAAACCAGATTAATAACAATTATGAAAAACATTGTCAAATCAATTAATATTCTTCTTTTGTGAGAGCTCTCAAATTCAAAAGAGATAAATTAAGTCACTACTGATAGCCTTTGAGTAGACGGTGAACTTGCGATCGATATGTCAAGCAAGATGCGCAAGAATTTCTTCTGGACTGTTTCAACTCTATTTACATGTGTCGTGCAGTGGCGTGCATTGCTATTTGACCAAGGGTAGGCTGTAGCTGCAACAAGAAATCTGTTTGAAGACTATTATCCACTATGTACTTTTGTTACATTACAATTGTATTACTGCGCTACCGGTTTCGACACATCCGTGTCATTACGTCATCACTGGCGTTCTTAAAAGTAACTTACATTAAACAAGTACAGAAATAATTAGACATTATTAGGTGAGGGCGGCGCAGTAATAAAATCAACTTACAAAACTACACAGTGGATAAAACTCTCCAAACAAAATGTCTAGCAATTGTTACGTAGTTAAGAAAATTGCACAAGAAATAAAAAAAAAAAATTAATTCTGTTCACGCGAGTTTATTCACTGCATACCTTCGACACGGTGCGATTGCGAAGTTCCCCCCTTCATTACCTTTCAAACCCCCTTCCCCCCCGCTCCAGTCCAAGCTCCTGAGTAAATCTTTATCCGTTCATTCCTAAGCAAGACACCGCGCGAACACTATTGAAGTGTCGCTACCCGGCCTTGCCCGGTTTCACCGCCGCGATCACTATTGAAGTGTCGCTACCCGGCCTTGCCCGGATTCCTAAGCAAGACACCGCGCGAACACTATTGAAGTGTCGCTACCCGGCCTTGCCCGGTTTCACCGCCGCGATCACTATTGAAGTGTCGCTACCCGGCCTTGCCCGGATTCCTAAGCAAGACACCGCGCGAACACTATTGAAGTGTCGCTACCCGGCCTTGCCCGGTTTCACCGCCGCGTTCACTATTGAAGTGTCGCTACCCGGCCTTGCCCGGTTTCACCGCCGCGATCACTATTGAAGTGTCGCTACCCGGCCTTGCCCGGATTCCTAATCAAGACACCGTCGCGTTCACTATTGAAGTGTCGCTACCCGGCCTTGCCCGGTTACACCGCCGCGAACTATTGAAGTGCCGCTACCCTGAAGCGCTGAAGAGGTCCGGACCGAACCAGTTTGCTGAAACCCTTTCGCCATCCGGAATTGCCCGGTCGAAATCACGCAAGCCGCCATGGAGTGATAAGTGAATTCGGTGAGTCCTTTTCCTTACATATTCCTCATTTCACAATCGCATTCATTTCCTGATAACTGCTGTCGGAAATAGAATAACCGCCGCATCAAATTCACTTAATTGAAAATTTCCAGTTTCAAGTGACTTTCCCCGAAGCGGTGACTGTTGGAACTGTTGTCCGAATTGAAGGAAAATTGAAGCCCGGTGCTAAAAGGTAGATATGTACTACTTGTTTTACATGGGATTAGAAGAAGGATGTCGGACAGAGGAAGATTGGGAGGTACCTGGTTATTCAGATCACGACTAAAGCTATTTCAAAAAATGTTTAAAACGTTGTGTAAAAATACAATATTAACTAATTAATTGTTTTTTTTTGTCTAATTCGTAGAACTCCATTTAAGTTATTTTTATTTATTATTTTTATTTAATGTAAATCAAATTTAATAATGTTATCATTGTACTATACGTACATATTTATAGATACTGCAGAAGTAATAATAACATTATTTAATTTGATTTAATTAAAATTTAAAAAATAAAATAAAACTATATTAACTTTATTTATTATTTTACTTACATGAAATAAACTATATAAAATGTTCAGTTTATTGGAATAAGTTATTGAAGCATATAAACCTCATTGTAATATTTAATCATTAAAGAAGATAATATTAACAAATTTCAAATGAAACCTAAAACAAACAAAAAACGTATCAGTCGCATCTGGCAATTGAACCCAGGACCCCTGTCTTACCAGGACAACGCTCTAACCACTGAGTTATTAACTTCTCTTAATAAAAAAAATTGGACGATTTGTGTAGCGCCGTTTTTGTGAAAAATCGCATCAAGGGCGCTGTACAAATATTACTTGTTAGGGTTTTTCTTACATGTACAAACAGATACAGAAACATACTTCCCTGCACCTGCACCTGCACCTGCACCTGCACCTGCACCTGCACCTGCACCTGGCAGGTTACTCCAGATTGACACGTTGTATTATAAAGTTTTAGCTAGGGAATATATGATTTTGCACGCACGGGACACACTATTAGAAAACACTGGACATTGCATGATATTGCAGTTACTGTTTAAACCCTATTTGTCATTGATATTATATTTGTTAGAAGGTTATTGGCGAAATAAGAGTTGGTACTTATTTGAAATATTAATGGTTTTTGGTTTGTTAGAATTTAAGTCAAGAAAACAATTTTTTTAAAACGAAAAATTCTACCCCCGTTCGATTGGATTTTTTTTATTATAATAATTTTTTTTTCATTTAATGACTTTAGGTAAGTTCTAACGGCTAGCTGTCGATTATAGATATATCGAGACACTATCTAGATCGCAAGTATTTTCGGGGAGAACATTGAAATCATACAAAACGATAGCAGTCAATAATATGGGAATTAATTGTGGATATAATTGGAAAGTCTTAAATTTGAAGCCTATGTCCCGGTAAGACAGAGGTTCTAGGTTTGTTTCCCAGATTTATTTTATTTTTTACGAAAGCCGAAAAAAATGTGACCTTACTGGGGTACCCCGTTCTAAGGTCACATTGTACATGGTTTTGCGTATTGATTATAAATCAGGCGCTGAGAACCAGAGCGGCTTATGCGCCTTTTGGGTAGTTTTGAGAAAAATGCTTTTTAAGTTTTTGAGAATTTTGTTAATCCTTTCATTTCATCAATCCATTTTGATTTCGCTGTAGCCAAACAAACTTAAGCAACTAAAAAACATATATTCAATTTAATAACATGTAAATAATAAACTTTTCCTGGTTATTGATTTATTTAAGTAATAACATAATGCCCACTGAAAGCCAACGTTTTTACTCCAGTTAATATTTCAATAATATCTCGAATATTAACTGTTTTTCAAACATCTCACCTCTGTTCCCATTATGGTTTAAAATGCTAAAAGACTGCCTTTTTTTACAATTATTAATTTCGTTTTCATTTGAAGGCAATACAAAAGTAGTTTAATTTAATTAAATATTACCTTTTAAATGCAAAAATTTAAATACTTATTTATTTTTTTTTATAAACAATAATTATTAATCTAAAACACTCATCCAAATTGAAAAAAACCTTCCGAGCAAAGATAAATGTCGCCGGCAGGACTCGAACCCGCACCCTTCTAATGTCCGGTCAGATGCTCTACCGTTGAGCTACGTCGGCTTATCGCAAACCCGCCAAGTTAAGTTAACCGGACATTAGAAGGGTGTGGGTTCGAGTCCTGCCGGCGACATTTATCTTTGCTCGGAAGGTTTTTTCAATTTGGATGAGTGTTTTAGATTAATAATTATTGTTTATAAAATAATAATTGTTACCCTTTGCGCTATGCACAAAAATCTTGTCTTAAGTTTTTAAGAACTTTAGTTTATCAATTAATAAATATTTGACAAGTCAAAGCAATTTTCACCAATAAAATGTAGACATAATTTGTCTCGACGCCACCTATTTGAGGGATTTAGCCGTTACAAGCCTCTCTCATATTAATAAAGTTGGTTGTTTACAGGTGAAAATATAATAAAAATAGTAATTATTAAAATGGAACACTAGTATATATTGATTAACTTGGCGGGTTTGCGATAAGCCGACGTAGCTCAACGGTAGAGCATCTGACCGGACATTAGAAGGGTGCGGGTTCGAGTCCTGCCGGCGACATTTATCTTTGCTCGGAAGGTTTTTTCAATTTGGATGAGTGTTTTAGATTAATAATTATTGTTTATAAAAATAATAATTGTTACCCTTTGCGCTATGCACAAAAATCTTGTCTTAAGTTTTTAAGAACTTTAGTTTATCAATTAATACTTATTTATTTATTTACTTTTTTTGGGAAAATTAACAGCAAATCCATAATTTTCATATACATAACAATATAAACAATAAATTATGCCAATTATAAATTTTCCTCTGCTGATAAATACTATGAGTAAAGTGTGACAATGTACAGTTTTTCATCAATTACCTTAAACAATGTCAGTCGGGGGAGGGGAGGGTGTATGGGAACATAGGAGTGGGATAAAGGTAAAAAGATGGTTTAAGTTAACTAGTTTGAGAATGGTCGCATTATAGATTTTAATTTAATATCACGTGTAGTTGAGTTAAAAATGTCAATATGGTAATAATTTAAGTTAAACGAGTGTGTAGATCTGTAGATAAACGAGTTTTGTTTGGAATTGGTTTTACAATGAGGGATATAAAAAGTTAGTGGCTGTCTGCTGTTGCGATTTGGGATATGAAATAATAGGCATTTGAGAAGATCAGGGCTATCAACTAGTTGCGTGCGATTTTAAATAACATTACGGAATCAGCTATATTTCTTCGGCAAAGATTATTTAATACCATTTCCTGTGTCACCTCAATACTACTTATACTAGATATGTGATTACAGTTGCCAATAGGATCGGGGGGAGGTATATCTTTGGTTGTACTGAAAACCGAACTGAAATATTCGGAAAATAAATTTGCAATATCTTTTCCGTTGTCGGCTTTCAGATCTCCTAAATACATACATTTTGGAACACCTTGGGATTTATTGGAAGATTTGACGTGGCTCCAGAAATTTTTTGGATTTAAGAAAATGTTATTTTCAATATTACTTAAGTAACGAGATTTATTTTCGCGACATAAGTCTTTATGCCGTTTACGAAGGAGAGAAAATGTGTCGTAGTCAGCTCGGTTTTTATATCTCTTGTATTTACTAAAATATTTAAATTTTTCCTTGGTTACCTTGATAATAGCGGCATTGTACCATGGAGGATATTTTGAATCCCCCGTAAATTTATGAGGAATATGAAGATTTATAAGGAATTTATAGAAATGTTCAAGAGCTTGTTCTATTTGGTAGTTAGATAAAATGGATGCCCAGTCAGCTTGTTCTAGAGCGGAATTAATTGATTCATAGTCTCCACGGTTATAGAGAAAAACTTTTCTTTTTACGTTTGTCAGTGAAAGGGTTTCCTGAAAAGACACATTAATGGACATAGCTTTGTGATGTATATCTTCAGGAACCAGTGGGTCGTCATTAGATTCGGCGAAGATTAATAAATTAGACAGGATCAGATCAAGAATGTGAATTTAGTTCTCCGTTGAATTGAGAGAGGTTCATAAAGTGCATACAGTCTACAAAGTGATTACTGAGATTAGTAGAATGATCACTTGCTACATAGTATGAAGATGATGTAGATTGTATCCATGAAATTTCAGCAAGATTAAAATCACCTACGATAACAAATGAATCAGCAGGGTGATTTGATACCACGTATGATAGGAAATTTTCCATTAGGTGTTGGTTGATGTTGGGTCCCCCCTGGAATGTATACGCAACATATATGGACAAAGGGGTGACGTATACCATTGGTACGAACGGTAACCCAAATGTCTTCAGCACAAGAGTGCCACGCTGGTCAGTTCCTGTTTAATAGCTAACAGTACACCACCGCCAAGACCAGCTGACCTGTAGCAGCGTAATCTCACAGTAGCGAGAGTCAAACAGTTCATAGTCTCTAATACCTTCAGTTAACCACGATTCTGTAAGAGCGATTACAATGAATCAGCAGGGTGATTTGATACCACGTATGATAGGAAATTTTCCATTAGGTGTTGGTTGATGTTGGGTCCCCCCTGGAATGTATACGCAACATATATGGACAAAGGGGTGACGTATACCATTGGTACGAACGGTAACCCAAATGTCTTGAGCACAAGAGTGCCACGCTGGTCAGTTCCTGTTTAATAGCTAACAGTACACCACCGCCAAGACCAGCTGACCTGTAGCAGCGTAATCTCACAGTAGCGAGAGTCAAACAGTTCATAGTCTCTAATACCTTCAGTTAACCACGATTCTGTAAGAGCGATTACAATGAATCAGCAGGGTGATTTGATACCACGTATGATAGGAAATTTTCCATTAGGTGTTGGTTGATGTTGGGTCCCCCCTGGAATGTATACGCAACATATATGGACAAAGGGGTGACGTATACCATTGGTACGAACGGTAACCCAAATGTCTTGAGCACAAGAGTGCCACGCTGGTCAGTTCCTGTTTAATAGCTAACAGTACACCACCGCCAAGACCAGCTGACCTGTAGCAGCGTAATCTCACAGTAGCGAGAGTCAAACAGTTCATAGTCTCTAATACCTTCAGTTAACCACGATTCTGTAAGAGCGATTACAATGAATCAGCAGGGTGATTTGATACCACGTATGATAGGAAATTTTCCATTAGGTGTTGGTTGATGTTGGGTCCCCCCTGGAATGTATACGCAACATATATGGACAAAGGGGTGACGTATACCATTGGTACGAACGGTAACCCAAATGTCTTGAGCACAAGAGTGCCACGCTGGTCAGTTCCTGTTTAATAGCTAACAGTACACCACCGCCAAGACCAGCTGACCTGTAGCAGCGTAATCTCAATAGAAAGAGAGTCAAACAAGTCTTCATAGTCTCTAATACCTTCAGTTAACCACGATTCTGTAAGAGCGATTACAATGAATCAGCAGGGTGATTTGATACCACGTATGATAGGAAATTTTCCATTAGGTGTTGGTTGATGTTGGGTCCCCCCTGGAATGTATACGCAACATATATGGACAAAGGGGTGACGTATACCATTGGTACGAACGGTAACCCAAATGTCTTGAGCACAAGAGTGCCACGCTGGTCAGTTCCTGTTTAATAGCTAACAGTACACCACCGCCAAGACCAGCTGACCTGTAGCAGCGTAATCTCACAGTAGCGAGAGTCAAACAGTTCATAGTCTCTAATACCTTCAGTTAACCACGATTCTGTAAGAGCGATTACAATGAATCAGCAGGGTGATTTGATACCACGTATGATAACATATTAAGGAAATTTTCCATTAGGTGTTGGTTGATGTTGGGTCCCCCCTGGAATGTATACGCAACATATATGGACAAAGGGGTGACGTATACCATTGGTACGAACGGTAACCCAAATGTCTTGAGCACAAGAGTGCCACGCTGGTCAGTTCCTGTTTAATAGCTAACAGTACACCACCGCCAAGACCAGCTGACCTGTAGCAGCGTAATCTCACAGTAGCGAGAGTCAAACAGTTCATAGTCTCTAATACCTTCAGTTAACCACGATTCTGTAAGAGCGATTACAATGAATCAGCAGGGTGATTTGATACCACGTATGATAGGAAATTTTCCATTAGGTGTTGGTTGATGTTGGGTCCCCCCTGGAATGTATACGCAACATATATGGACAAAGGGGTGACGTATACCATTGGTACGAACGGTAACCCAAATGTCTTCAGCACAAGAGTGCCACGCTGGTCAGTTCCTGTTTAATAGCTAACAGTACACCACCGCCAAGACCAGCTGACCTGTAGCAGCGTAATCTCACAGTAGCGAGAGTCAAACAGTTCATAGTCTCTAATACCTTCAGTTAACCACGATTCTGTAAGAGCGATTACAATGAATCAGCAGGGTGATTTGATACCACGTATGATAGGAAATTTTCCATTAGGTGTTGGTTGATGTTGGGTCCCCCCTGGAATGTATACGCACCATATATGGACAAAGGGGTGACGTATACCATTGGTACGAACGGTAACCCAAATGTCTTGAGCACAAGAGTGCCACGCTGGTCAGTTCCTGTTTAATAGCTAACAGTACACCACCGCCAAGACCAGCTGACCTGTAGCAGCGTAATCTCACAGTAGCGAGAGTCAAACAGTTCATAGTCTCCAATACCTTCAGTTAACCACGATTCTGTAAGAGCGATTACAATGAAGAAACCATAAATTTGAGAGAAATAATGAAACTAATTCCATTTCTTCGGTTCATCGTTTGATGTCGGTTGAAGGGTTTCTTCCTGAATATTGCAGATGTCCATGACCCTACCTACAGGTAGTTGTGGAGTAGTGCAACTCATGTTTTGTTAACAAAAATCCTTAAATATTAAGACACAAAAAAGGCGGGCGATTTCACCAACTGTTAGTTCATACTAATTAGTTGGTTGAGTTTCCATGGCACATACTTTATTACAGATTCCGTCTATGACATACAATTAACATGATGTTTCCTGAACTGTTGACTGTTGAGTCTGTGCGGCACGGAAATATTACAGTTGTCTATAAAACTTCATACAAAGATACAATTTGATACAAATGGCCTGTCTGTTTCTCAGCGTCTTAGAGTTTTTTCTAAGTTTGTTAATTTTGTAAGTTTACGTAATTATCTTAAAATATTATTAGGTGCGACTGACACCTTTTTATTTCCTGTCTCTGTTTCTGCGTCGTGTTTCATTTGAGATTTGTTAATAATATCTTTTTCAATGATTAGATATAAAATGTATTACACTGTATTAGTCCAGGATTTCGAACCCGCGACATCTGGTTCTGCAGTCAAAGAGTTTACCGCCTTGCCACGGAGATCGCAGTGAACGCGTTTCTCTGAAGGAAAAGAGAAAAATAGAAAAATACGATAGAGAATAATGAAAAAATGGGAAGACATGGCGCGATCGAGTGAATCAAATACTTGAGTCGGGCCATATCAGAAGTCGAAATAACAGAAGAGAATGTATGAATGTAAATGAAGGAAGAAGTGCATGCCAAGATCGAGATATCTGGCGGTCCGTCCTCTCTGCCTACCACTACGGGTAAAGGGCGTGATGATTATGCCCCGACTACACGATCGCTCAACCTCGTGCGAGTTGGGCCAACGTTGGCTCGAGTTCGTCGAGTTGGCCCGAGATCGCTCCGGTGGCGAACTAGTTGGCCCAACCTTCAAACTAGTTGGCCGAACTCGCACAAACTACCCTCCACACACTGACGGTTCAGTACGAGTTCGGCAGGCGATCCCGGCGGACGTGCGGCGCGAACAATAAAACATGATTGAACTATGTTTATAATGACGAGAAAAGACTCAAATAAGCAACTGACAGCCATAGAATTATTTAAAGCAAAAAATATAGTGCCAAAATATTGTACATACATTGGTTAGTAGCGTCCATAATCAAAACAAATAAAATATTAAAATAGTACATATTTACTACTGATGCTCACACTCGGTGCGATTACAAATATAATGTAATATATTGTCTATTGACATCTTTCATGGTTTTATATCTGTGAGTACATCTGAGAAGCAGTTTCTTTGCTAACGAGCGACATCCATTGGTCATCTAACCTGAGGGAATGTTCATTGTTTGGGAGATTTTATTTTTTCATTGCGTCCCATATTTATCAAAAAATTTTGAAAAAAACACCAACTTTGACATTGACCCGAGGAGCGCCGTTTAAAAATACGCTCGTTCTTTAAAAATCTCCAAAAAGAAGATTCGTAATAAAACTGACAGAAGACCCTTCAAACTCCTAGGCCCGAGACAGGTAAATGGAACCGATTATCTGCTTAAAGAAGAATTTTGAAATATGAAAATGAATCGCTTATTTTAGTCACACCGACACGCCCATTATTCAATCCCAACGGCTGTCCTCGAGACTATCATAATATTATGTGTCTTTTTAAATTCAAATAAAAGTTTTACAAATGTGTTTTCATGTTTCAATTTGTTCCCGTATCCAAGATGGCAATTAACGTTACCTAACATCTCTAATTGATAGAGCTAGCAGATTCTTCAATAGTGACCAGCTGCCAGCCCTATACAAATCACACGTACGTCCAACAGTTGAATTTGTAAGTCACCCCTGGGCTGGAGCTCCCAAATACTTGATAAACCTGTTGATTATGTTCAAAGGAGGGCGGTTTGTCTGCTTGACAATTCGTTGTTAACAGACCGACTGCCATCTCTAATGCACAGACGCAATGTAGGTATGCTGAGTCCGCTCTACAGATATTTCAATGGAGCCTGCTCGAAGGAGCTAGCAGCGTAGATCACCTCCGTGAAACTCGACGAACACGAGCGGAACATCTGTTCACAGTTGATGTTGGCTTCATGAGAACGGATCGAACAGTACGCTATATCGATATATCCGATATGCGGCGGTATCATAATACGTACATCTGTTCCCAATATATTGGTTACGGCCGACTGTTGCAGTTTCGTTCGTAAAAAAGATGGATAAATCAAATGTGAGCTATGGGCGCGTGAGGTTTTTTTTTTGTAGGACTGAATTTCTTGGAACGCTAATAAATTGCTTATCAGTTGCGGATATGGATGTATTTTTGCACTTTGGTACAATGCCCCTACGATAGTGACGGGACACTGACATTCTACAATGTTTTCTTCAATAAAAAATCAGTTAAATTTGAGTATAAAAGGTCTCGAAATTTTGTATGGCTTGCATACAATATCGATTACCACCCATTGAACCTCAATCTGACTACTCGTGTGACGTCACACCCACCAAGCCATAGATTTCGTGCGTTTTATTGGGCTTTGAAAATTGAAACTAAAATTATTTTTACTACTATTTGTCCTACTCGGGTCGGGAACTTATCGCATCGACAAGGCGCCTCCAGGCGTCCCTGTCCTGTGCTACATTTACAGCATCCGTCCATATTAGGTCCAGCCTCTCCTCGCACAGCCTCTGGAGTTGCTTCTCCCACCTGTGTCTGGAGCGGCCCACTGGATGTCTTCCCTCTGGAATAGCACTCAGAGTTGTTAGTGGAATTCGACCTTCTGGCATTCTTAACACGTGGCCAAGCCACCTCAGTTGCGACTTTTCTATGAAGAGTAATAGTGGTTCGACGTTAAGCTCCCATCTCGTGACTCCTGCAACTCCTCTCAAAATCACTGAGCTGTAAAGAGGACGCAGCACACCGCTTGCCGCCATATTCTAGGCTCTATTTCTCCGTTTTTTTTTATATCGACTGTGGATTGTTCAATGATTATTGGAAAATGGCCTTTTTAATATCTTATAAAATAAAAATAAAAGTGTAAATTTGTCATAATATATTAAAAAAAAAAAATTCGATTGTTAAATAAATTATTCAATGTGTAGATTTTTAAAAATTATTTTTGATCGTTCGTTTTCTTAGATAAGGTATATGTTTTCAGCCATTATATACTGCACGCCACTGCTATGCATTTATTTTTGTTAAAAAAGCTGTTTGTCATTTACGACTAAATAAAGATAAAAAATAAGGTTCTTGTTTTTGGTGAGGGAATTCCGCTCAAATAATAATTTAAAAAATATATTTTTACCCCGCAGCAGTGATAAATAATACAAAGCAGTTGTGTAAAATTACTTACACGTAGTAATACATATTGATAATAAAATATAACTCAGGGTTTATGGAAAACAGAAAAAGAAAGAAACCCATTAACAATAAAGGACTGTTACAGTTGTTCCTGGTAATATTTTCATATTCAATTCAGGAATAACTTATTGAAGCTTATGAACTTCATTGTAATATATTTTTAATCATTGAAGAAAATATTAACAACTCTCAAAATGAAACATGATACCGAAAAGACAGAGAAAAGAAAATCGTAACGGTAGCAGCTGGGACTCGAACCCAGTACCTCATGGTCTATCCGGAACCTTGCGCTCTAATCCACTGAGCTACAGCTACCTCAATCCTTTCCGTCATTTTTATCGGTATCGTTCATCGATTTCTAAGAACTGTTAATATCATTAAATAATTCTCATATATTTGATAAAATGAGGTCCTGGTTCGAATCCCAGTTGCAACCGTTATAGTTTTCTTTTGTGTCTTTTCGTTTTCATGTTTAATTCTGGAGTTATTGAACATTGTCTTGAATGATTAAAATGATATTTTAATTTTAGCTGGAATTATTCATGAATATTTTCAATAATTTTTAGATTTGAAGGAAGGTGTAATGCTACGACCACACAATCGACCGACGTCCCAACGCGAACTCGGTTTGGAGTCGGGACGTTGGCCGATCGTATAGTGACTATAAAATGGGCAACACACGATGGGCCAACGCTCCAACTACGAACTCCAAACTATTGATGCCATTTTAACTAAAATCGATCGATCTACCGATATTCATAGAAAATCTACCGAAATTTATAATATTATTGACACAATTCGTTTCTCGTTAGGCACTCATAATACTGAAAATAAATAATATCTATCCAAGATATAATAATTATCAAATCACCGATCCTTTGTTCCTCGAACTTCACAATATACCTTGTCAAAGTCTTTTAAAACTGTACGAAAAATGTAACGAATTTCAACTTTATAGCCCACACCGCTTGTCGATAGTTGTTGCGCCTATTTTAGCTCAGTATTTTATTTTTACGTACAGCCTGAGTCAAATTGCAGCGCAAAAAATAAAACAAATAGCCCCGATTATACATCGGATTACATGCATTTCGCCATTGGGGTGATTTTTATGAATAACGGCGCTATACAAATTATGCCATTACGATTATTGTTTGGATAATATGTATTATGCACATTTGGGCATTTATTTGGGGGTTAGTTGCATATTTCAGTATTTTTTCGTTTATATCAACATTGTTCAGTCATGTTTCATTCTTCACGCAGCACGTCCGCCAGGATCGCCTGCCGAACTGTTAGAGTATTACTCCAAGGCCGAACTCATACTGAACCGTCAATGTGTGGAGGGTGGTTCGTGCGAGTTCGGCCAACTAGTTTGAAGGTTGAAGGAACTACTCCTCAACACGATCGCCCAAACGATTGGATTGGAAGGTTGGGCGATCGTGTGGTCGTGACATCACGGTAAGTTATCCCTGGATAGAGGTGGGTATTGTGACCATGCTCAGGGTCAATTGAGGGATTTTAATGTTATTCTGATATATTAAATTCAGTTTAAGAAATTTAACTGTGGATGAGGATTTTACCTTCCGCGCTTTGTTTATCGGAGTTTACGATCTAGAAACTGTGGTGGACGATTAAACACAACTCTTAAGAATATAAGTCGAAATTGTTTACGTATACGTAAGAATACGTAAGAACCTCCGAAGGTAGCGGGTTCAAATCGCGGCGTGCGCAAGTAAATTTTATTTAATTAATTTGTGTTGTTTCACGATTAATTCATTTAAAAATAATATGTAGTATATTTTCACAAATTCCAGAGTGGAAGGTACTCTCAGTATCGCCCTGGTGAAAGACCACCATTCAGAATTGAAACGTTGCTTGAAATGGCTTTTACCCGTGTTTGGTGAGCAGATCTGAATAGCCACTACCTTCCTCTTCCCTTTCTCTCCCCAATTGGGAATGCCATAGTCTCACTGGCTCCAGATGATTGGGAGAAGGTGAGACTCTTGTGCGGTATTCACGTAAAAAAAAGTGGGAGTTTTGATAAATTCACGTGCCTCCAGTGACGTATTATTTGAAGAGATACGTGTTCTCGATGTTTGACAATTATACATAAGAAAAATTATATTACACACAAAAACAACGTCACCACTTCCCATCCATAGACCACTATCACGACACCCGTCATTCTACAAGTAATCCAATAGTTCCATGGCATTCCTTGCTCAAAGTCAATTTTCATATTTGGTCCAAAAATGTTCAACATACCCGAGACATGGAAATCGAAAAGTACAATTGTTCTGCGCGAATTGGTCTATGATTGCCTTCTTGGTTTAGGGCGAGCCAAAGGGGAACATTTGCTGACTGACAGTTAATTCTTTTGCTTACTTACTGAATAAAACATATTTTATGTGTTTTTTCTGTACATTTCTTTATACTTAATTATTACACTTTTATGTTACTAATTGTGTATTATATTACAATACTATGTCATTCATAATACGAACTAAACTTGTCAATTTGATTGTCCTAAAACAGGATTTGTTCTCAGTTGGGCCTTTTTGTATTTTGTTTAATAATGTGTGAAAAATAAAATATATAAATACATGGATGAAAGTTGAACGCTCAATACAGATTTAAGTGATGACTATTTTTAAAAAATATTTTGATTTTTAACACATTTTAAAATTTCAAAAATTTAAAATTTATCTATTTGTAAGCCGGTTTTATTCGCATGAGAATTTTTTAAACCTTTATTTATGTCGATAGAATGATTTGTTTCCAAAATATGGTTGGTATACCAGACGTGAATATCAAGTTTGTAATACCCTCCGTTTGCGTAACATCAAACCAGTACATAACTTAGTAGGGACGCGACTAGATACATAATCTCTACTGGGTTCGTGCATCTTCGATGGAGCGACGACTCGTACGTAGTACTCATCGGGCTCACACAGACGACCCGACCACAACCTGATAGAGACGAGACTAGGTACAAATCTCTATCGGGTTATATCTGCACAAATGTTTGAATTGTGCAACGCCCAACGACTTAAGATACAAATCTCTATATCGAAATATGTCCGCAGAAATGATAATTTGTGCAAACGCCCGATTTCATTTCATTTCATATGGCTCTCGATAAGCGTAGTTCCGAGTGTGTGGAAGAAGTGAACGATAAACAGTGCACGTTATCGTCTTCTTTTTTCTACGCCCCTGAATGTCGTTTTCGTGCCAAGCCGCTATTGGCCACTAACGGGACATTTCTCCGATCCCCGCCACTTCTACGGTCGCTCCCGGCGAAATGAAGGCTCATCCAGGGACTGTTTTGGAGATAAATCGTAAGAACTTAATTAAAAAAAAAAAAAAAAATTACAGTCAAGTAAAGCATTTTTTTACCAGTGAGATATATATCGATGTATTTAACAAAACTACCCCAACTCAATAAGTAAATGATGTCCAGCTCTTGCGCCATTACAGTTTTATCAAACTTGAATTATGCTCTAAAGTCTAAACGAATCCTTTCTCGGAAAACAAACGTTGAACCACACGTTAAACCCGTTAACACTCCTATTGTGAAACCCCGTTTGAAAAACTATCGTCCAATCCGTGTTTTAAAAATAGTCTTTAAAAACGTCCTAAAAATACAGCGACAAATAAACCGCGTTAATGAGATACTGTCGAATAAATTGTAAATCTACATACGAGTATATAAAAATCAATGTAAGTTTGTTTGTGAGTTTGTGTGTATTTGATTTTCTCGAAAACTATTGGACCGGTTACGTTGAAAATCCCACAGTTTGTTCTTATTGGTTCCGGGAAGGTTTAGCAGTAGTTAGAGTACCCGGCGTTGCTCGAGGCTAAGAATGGTTTGGAGTAAAGTTATAAGGTTGTGATGTGCTACCCTTACCCCGACCCCTACCCCTACCACTACCCCTACCCCTAACCGTACATCTACCCCTACCCCTACCCCTACCTATCCCGCTACCTATTTGTTGAAATATTGGATACTTGACGTTCAAAAATAGATGAAGGTCACTGTCTATATGAGATTTTGAATAACCACCCCCATCCCCATTTCCCATCCCCCTTTCCCATCCCTTAAAGAAGAATTTTGGTAATTAATGAAATTTTGCACACTTGTTCAAAATAAGAGGAAAATTACTGGGTAGGGGTAGGGGTGGGGGTAAGGGTAGGGGTAGTGGTAGCGGTGGCATTAGGGGAGGGGGTAGAGGTGGGGGTTGTGGTATAGGTATGGGTAGGGGTAGGCGTAGGGGTAGGGGTAGGGGTAGGGGTAGGTGAAGGGGTAGTGGTAAGGGTACGGGTAGGGGTAGGGGTGGGGGTAGGGGAGGGGGTAGAGTTGGGGGTAGTGGTAGGGGTAGGGTTAGGTGTAGGGGTGGGGGTAGGGGAGGGGGTAGGGGTAGGGGTTTGAGTAACTTAAAAAAATCCCGGGCAACGCCGTGTACTTCAGCTAGTAGGTTAATAAAATCATATAAATAAGTCGTCACAATGTGGATTAACCGCAGTTTTAAAATGGCCTTGAACGCCGAAACAGCTTTCACAATAATAAAAACAAAAAATATTTGCATTATTTAAAAATAACATTAAATTTGATTAAAATAAAATTTAAAAAGTATTAAATGGAGTTCTAGGAATTAAACACAAAAACAACTAATTGGTTATCCATTGTTAAGATGTCCACATGATGTATGCATAATATGCTAAAGACTCGGGTTGCTGAAATAAGTCACTTGTGTTTTCTAGATTCTTTTATACAACATTATTTATTGTCGGACTAGGGTCAATAATATATTTTTCCATTATTTTTAGACAAATTTCTTGTTTGTTATTTCAGAGTGTTCGTAGTTGTTGTTCTCTGCTGCAGGTCATTTCATAGCACCGTGCAGCCACAGGTCATTTCATAGCACCGTTCAGTCGCAGGCGATAATTTCACCAGGTAACTATTTTTTTTATATCCAATAAAGGTAGTTATATTTAGAGTTCAAGTTTTCTAGAAATAATTATTAAATTAACATAAAGCAAACTTTCCAGGCGTCGCTAAGCGATGTTGCGCTTTCTTACACTCACACATATTAAAGCGTGTATCAGCAGACAATACATTGATAACATCCATCAGTCCACCTTCTTTGGTATTTTATTATTACTAACAAATTATTTTTAATATATCACATTTTACAACCAGTTCATTTTGTTAAGGAATCCGGAACAAAACACAGATCCAGCAGTTTATCGGGACTCATTGTTTAAAATCAATTTATTGCTCTTTGAAATGTTATGTGAATGCAGTGCCACAATACCAACTCTGGCTGTTGTTGTCCATGTTGCAGAATCCGTCTCCAGTCTTCAGTATCTCCACCTCCTCAACATGCTGGCCGACACGCATATTGATTACTCCCCATCCAACTGGCGGGATACCTTCAATAAATCCCGTCCCTTTATAGATAATAAAAGTAAACTAGCGCAGAAACCATATCCCGATGTTAAAGTATTGGCGGCCTTCGCAAAGCTGGCGTACGGCGATTGTAAGGGGGATCTGAACCTTTCCGAAAATTGGGAACTACTCACCACGGCAAAAAACAACTCCTCGATTAACGGATACTTCGGCTGCGCCTTTTGGGATCCATCACATCAGCAGGTCGTCATAGCCCATAGAGGAACGGAGCTTAAGAACATTGGAGCAATCTTGACTGACTTAAAAGGTGTTTATTTAAACCTATATACCAGCCACATTGGTACTGCAGTCACTTTTGCAGACGACGTCAAGGAAGCGATTCTGAAAGAAAATAAGAAACCCGACAGCCGCTTGGTATTGTCCTTTTGTGGCCATTCCCTTGGAGCCTGGCTGGCTGGGGTTACCACATTAACTGTCAAATACTTGAAGAGGGAAGGCAATGGCTTCTGCAAGATTACTGATCCGGGCGAAGGTGTCCACGCGCATACTGTGGCCTTGGACAGTCCGGGGGTCGAGGATATGCTCATTAAGATAAGCAGGGAATATGACGTACGATACAACCCTTCCATGTGCACAAAACAATTGGATATAACAACCTACTTTGCCGCTCCAAATCCCGTGAACTGCACTGGCTATCATCATGTGGGATATGCTCTTCAAATCCATACTAAACGGGTCGCTCTCGCCAGTGACTCGATGGACCCCACAATGATATGCAATATGGAAACACACAGTTTAGACATTTTCATTAGAGCTTTTGATGATGAGAATGAAACATATGTGGTACAGAACTGGCCACAAGGATGGAGTGAGCGCAAATATTACCACGAGCTAGAGAAAGTCTGCAATTCTTACATCTTGGTGCAGAATGCTGCAGCGTCTAGTGGCAGCCACGAGACCACAGAGCCAGTTGAAGGAAATGCTGCAGTGTCTAGTGGCAGCCACAAAACCATAGAGCCAATTGAAGGAAATCTTGAAAGAACATCAGAAGATGCGCCAATCTTACGATACAAAATTATTTCATCGTTCGGAACGATTTGCCACCTGGGGGTGTTTTCCACGGAAGAATTTAATTACATAGAAAAATGGAGCTTATTTCAAAGCAACCCACTAATTGAAAAAACCAAAATTAATGATTTCACAGATAACCAAAAGCTGGATGCCATAAAATTTCCTTATTTTAGGATTAATACTAGAAGAAACACCATCACTTGCGAATCAAGAGAAGATTTGGAAATTGTGATTGAAAAAACCAAGCAATTGATGCGCTGGTTTCCGGAGATCCTACACGCTATAGATGAACAGAGCAAAGATATACAAATAGCCCCCTTGTTCTGGGCTACTCAAGCTTACCTCCGAACCCTGCCTTTTATCCTGGACTGTGAGGACACCCTCGGGATGAAGACATTCTTGGAAACTCCCGAACAACGAGCTTTACAAGTAATTGTAACCAGTGACTTTGAATTTGAAACCGCCAGATTGTATAATATTATCACGAAAAACTCATCTTTGGATTCAAAATATTCAGAAGAAAACTGTCTCATATTAAGTCAAAATGATTTTCCCAAATTACGTTTCGACGGATTAAAGGAGAGCAAAGTATCCAGAAATATCCTGCTCATTCTTAATTTCACACCTTCAACGGATACTAATAACAGCAATAAAGACTGTGATGAAACACTGGTGAAAAATATTTTATCGAATTTAGGATTAAACACGAAGCTTGTGATCATCCGATCTCATCCAATTGATTCACAATTATTTGTGAATCTTACTTTTAAAACAAAGACTTTGGAGCCATTCAAACTAAATGACCTAACATCTGCTTCTAGAGATGAAATATTTTCAAGAGATGTTATTACCATAGGCGAAAAAACTTTAAGCCTCGATATTTTACTAGGGAATAACTGCACGTCTCCCGATGAGCGGGTACAAAACAAAATAAATCAAATGATATCACACTTCTTGAAGAATCTCGCTACAGGCACCCATTGTACAGAAAAAATCCCGAACAACCTTCCAAGGCTTTGCGAATTAGATGCTCTCTATTCCAAGGGGTACAAGCGAGTGGACAAAGCGGGGCTTACCGCACTACTGGAGAGGACTGGGGCGGATGGACCACTGCTGGTGATTGGTGACCCAGAGCAGCTCATCCAGGGCTACCGGGAGGAGGTGCCGGAGGTTGCTCGAGGGAGGATCTTCAGTTGTCCGGCAAATGGCGAGGAGTTGTTTCTGGAGAAATGTCGGGAAGAGCCAGATAGACTAATCTATTGGTTTATTTTTTCCGCTGATGGGTTCACCCTGAACGAAGTTTACAATAGTAGCGTTTACCTTCCCAGGAAGTTCCACTGTCGATTTATCATTAAATCTGTCGATGATTTCGTTCAGTACAGAGGAAAAAAGGATTTATTTATTTTCAAGAACGTGGAAGATAAGACATCGCTAAAACACACCTTTGGCTTATCTCGGGAGGCTGGGGACTTACTTGTCGAAAATAATTACTTTAAAATAAGATCAGCTTCTCAAGAAATGAGTGATACAGACAAAAGAAATGAGGAATCATTTAGTAAACATTATTTAGATTTGTTGGAGATTAGAGGCAGCCCGTGTCTGGTGTGGCAATACTCTGAGGGCTCATTGGACGGCCTGCGCCGCTTCATCATCAGGGATGACAAGGACCCTATCGAGGAAGATGATTTCCGCATTAGGATGAAGAAGCTGACCATCATAGCTGATGATCCTGGCATGGGAAAGACCACCAGCCTGACGCGCATGTCGGAGCTCATCAAAGACTCGTGGGTATTGAGAATCGACCACACACTCTTGGACTCCGCCACTGAAAATCTACCTCTAAAACTTGACCTACAATCTGTAACTATGTTTTTACTACGCGCATCGGGTTTACCCACCAACAAAGAACTGATGAACGGTCTATTGCAGCTTAGCCTTGAATCAGATAGTTCAAGGCAGGTGTGTGTTTTAGTGGATGCATTTGATGAGATAATTCAGGAAAAAACCCAGCAGAAAGTGGTGGAGGTCCTGAAATACTTAAAAACTGCTACAACGTGTCAAACGGTTGTCACCACACGGAAATACCAGCAAAACAGGCTTGAAAACGATTTGAATGAATTTGCGGTAGAACTAGAAAAAATTGCAGAAGAAGAGCTGGAAAAATATTTGGTTACCTCCTGGCTACCGCACTTGTTATTGGAACTTCTTGAGGCCGGAGAGCCAGAGAATGAGACATTACGCCAATTTGCCAGTAAGCTGCGGAAAGAGGTGAAAGGAGTATTGAGTGAAGACGTGGCGGGCTTCATGGGTATCCCGCTGCAGATACGTATGCTCTCCGAAGTGTTCCTCCAACAGGCTATACTGTCGGTGGTGTCTCCTGAACAAACGCAGAACTTGGGAGAAATCGTCAATCTGTATGACTTATATAAACAGTTTATTGAGATCAAGAAAAAAGTTTACTTTGAGCAGAAGACTAACAAGTTAAACCCTTACCATCTAAAAGCTGTGGTTAAATATGTGATGAAAAGGCATTGCCTTTTGGCTTTCCAGGCCATCGACTCAACATTTGCCACACAATACTTCAAAAACTCTAAATTATCTCTCGAAGAACTGCAAGAACTAAGCAGTCTAGGGCTAATTAAATACAAAAGCAATTCTTTTCATTTCATTCACCGCACGTTCCAAGAATACTTTTGCGCTGATTTCTTTGTACAATGGCTCAGAGAGAGAAGTGACAATGAAAAAAAGAACATAATCATCAAAAACGAAATTCTCAAAATTTTACTCAGACAAGAATATAAAATAATCAGAATATTTATCGAGACTCAGCTGGAAATGTCGCCAATACCGGGCGATGATCTCAAAAACCACCCAATAATGTATCAACACTGGTGGGAACACCGTCAGCTACTCTCCCACGAGGATAAAACTCCATTGCACGTAGCAGCTGAGGAACATAATAAGTACACGGTGGCACTTCTTCTCAGTGGCCCGGACAGTAGGACGTCTGAGAAAGCCTATGTCTTCTTCATAGAAGTAAAACATAGAAATATCTACACTGCCCTGATGTTGGCTGCAAGGAATGGATGCCAGGAGGTGGTAAGCCTGCTGCTAGAGTCCGGGGCAGATGTAAATAAAGTAGATGAAGATAATCGATATGCCCTGATGTTGGCTGCAGGGAGGGGGCACCAGGAGGTGGTACGCATGCTGCTAGAGTCCGGGGCAGATGTAAATAAAGTAGATAATTTTTATTATACTTCCCTGATGTGGGCTGCAAGGAATGGACACCAGGAGGTGGTACGCATGCTGCTAGAGTCCGGGGCAGATGTAAATAAAGTAGATAATTATTATTATACTGCCCTGATGTTGGCTGCAAGGAATGGATACCAGGAGGTGGTACGCATGCTGCTAGAGTCCGGGGCAGATGTAAATAAAGTAGATACTTATAATAGAACTGCCCTGATGTTGGCTGCAAGCGATGGACACCAGGAGGTGGTACGCATGCTGCTAGAGTCCGGGGCAGATGTAAATAAAGTAGATAATTTTTATTATACTTCCCTGATGTGGGCTGCAAGGAATGGACACCAGGAGGTGGTACGCATGCTGCTAGAGTCCGGGGCAGATGTAAATAAAGTAGATAATTATTATTATACTGCCCTGATGTTGGCTGCAAGCGATGGACACCAGGAGGTGGTACGCATGCTGCTAGAGTCCGGGGCAGATGTAAATAAAGTAGATAATTATAATAAAACTGCCCTTATGTGGGCTGCAGAGAATGGACACCAGGAGGTGGTACGCGTGCTGCTAGAGCCCGGGGCAGATGTAAATAAAGTAGATAATTATAATAAAACTGCCCTGATGTTGGCTGCATGGAATGGACACCAGGAGGTGGTACGCATGCTGCTAGAGTCCGGGGCAGATGTAAATAAAGAAGATGAAGATAATAAAACTGCCCTGATGTTGGCTGCATGGAATGGATACCAGGAGGTGGTACGCATGCTGCTAGAGTCCGGGGCAGATGTAAATAAAGTAGATAATTATAATAGAACTGCCCTGATGTTGGGCTGCAGGATTGGACACCAGGAGGTGGTACGCATGCTGCTAGAGTCCGGGGCAGATGTAAATAAAGAAGATGAAGATAATAAAACTGCCCTGATGTTGGCTGCATTGACACCAGGAGGTGGTACGCTGCCGCTAGAGTCCGGGGCAGATAAAATAAAGTAGATAATTATAATAAAACTGCCCTTATGTGGGCTGCAAGGAATGGATACCAAGAGGTGGTACGCATGCTGCTATAGTCCAGGGCAGATGTAAATAAAGAAGATGAAGATAATAAAACTGCCCTGATGTTGCCTGCAGAGATTGGACACCAGGAGGTGGTACGCATGCTGCTAGAGTCCGGGGCAGAATTAAATAAAGTAGGTAATTATAATAGAACTGCCCTGATGTGGGCTGCAAGCGATGGACACCAGGAGGTGGTACGCATGCTGCTAGAGTCCGGGGCAGATGTAAATAAAGTAGATAATTATAATAGAACTGCCCTGATGTTGGCTGCAAGGAATGAACACCAGGAGGTGGTACGCATGCTGCTAGAGTTCGGGGCAGATGTAAATAAAGTAGATAATTATAATAGAACTGCCCTGATGTTGGCTGTACGGAAAGGACACCAGGAGGTGGTACGCATGCTGCTAGAGTCCGGGGCAGATGTAAATAAAGTAGATCAAGATAATGAAACTGCCCTGATGTTGGCTGCAGGGAGGGGATACCAGGAGGTGGTACGCATGCTGCTAGAGTCCGGGGCAGATGTAAATAAAGTAGATGAAGATAAAAAAACTGCCCTGATGTGGGCTGCAATGTATGGACAACAGGAGGTGGTACGCATGCTGCTAGAGTCCGGGGCAGATGTAAATAAAGTAGATAATTATAATAAATCTGCCCTGATGTTGGCTGTAAGGAATGGATACAAGAAGATAGTACGCATGCTGGTAGAGTCCGGGGCAGATGTAAACCAAGTAAATATAGATAATAAAACTGCCCTGATGGAGGCTGCAAGGGATGGATACCAGGAGGTGGTACGCGTGCTGCTAGAGTCCGGGGCAGATGTAAATAAAGTAGATAATTATAATAAAACTGCCCTGATGTGGGCTGTACGGAAAGGACACCAGGAGGTGGTACGCATGCTGCTAGAGTCCGGGGCAGATGGAAATAAAGTAGATTATTTTAATAAAACTGCCCTGATGTTGGCTGCAGAGATTGGACACCAGGAGGTGGTACGCATGCTGCTAGAGTCCGGGGCAGATGTAAATAAAGTAGATAATTATAATAGAACTGCCCTGATGTTGGCTGCAAGGAATGGATACCAGGAGGTGGTACGCATGCTGCTAGAGTTCGGGGCAGATGTAAATAAAGTAGATAATTATTATTATACTGCCCTGATGTTGGCTGCAAGGAATGGATACCAGGAGGTGGTACGCATGCTGCTAGAGTTCGGGGCAGATGTAAATAAAGTAGATAATTATTATTATACTGCCCTGATGTTGGCTGCAAGGAATGGATACCAGGAGGTGGTACGCATGCTGCTATAGTACGGGGCAGATGTAAATAAAGAAGATGAAGATAATAAAACTGCCCTGATGTAGGCTGCAAGGAATGGACACCGGGAGGTGGTACGCGTGCTGCTAGAGTTCGGGGCAGATGTAAATAAAGTAGATAAAGTTAATAAAACTGCCTTGATGTAGGCTGCAAGGAATGGACACCAGGAGGTGGTACGCATGCTGCTAGAGTCCGGGGCAGATGGTACCCAAGTAGGAGGTGATAATCAAACAGCCCTGATGTTGGCTGCATGGAGTGGACACTCGGAGGTGGTAAGTAAAAATAAAACTACATATATCGGGAAATTATTTTCCTGTGGAGTTAATGTAAATATTAATATCAATATCGCTGGTCCTCAACTTTTTAGTGTAAAACATGAAAAAGATATTAAAACATGATTTTTGTGGCAAAATAGCATCGCTGTTCCCGAATAATTAAACAAAGCATAACGCGAAGTTTTCACATCCATAGTACCAAGCATTAAACGCTGAATATCTTCTTCTTGGAAAATCTACTATAGATATTTTTATTTATTTTTGGGGTCCCTCGATCCTCGGCCGGGGACTGGGTACGACACTGGCTGGTGTAGATTTTGTGGACACAAAAAGTTATTTCCTCATTTATTCGCCTGCGAAGTTAACTCTGTCAAGCTGACTGTATCTATGTAATATTCCAATAGATGGATTTTCTTTTAAAATGCATCAAAAACTTAAAAGTTTACTAATGTGCTCGTAGGTGGACATGACGCGACTAACCGATGATTTTTTAAATGAATTACAGTGCGGTCAGGAGGTGACATACGCCGGGAAGGAGGGGCGGAGGTCACCCACAGATGAGGCGGGCTGACGACCTGACATGGAGTGCCGGCTTCTGATGGGTGTGAGCATTGGAGGCATTTGAAGATGGTCTGTGTCCTTTGTCCTCAGTCCTCAGTCCAGGGAATAAAGAAGACGAAGTGTTTATCCATTTCAGTGGGAGATTTTAGTGTTATATTATTATTTTGAAATTTCAAAAGAACTTCACTAATCGCAAATAATGATAATGAAATGAAGAAAGTTTTATTTTTTTAAATATTTTATTGGAAAACCCATATTAAATTATTAACAACCCACCTTCAAAATTGAGAGAAACTTTTCAAAAACTACAAATGGTTCTTTATTGACTTTAATAGAATTAATACTAAGTGACTTATTTTTAAAACCTGCTTTATAACATATGTTAAAACATATTATTTTTAACTTCTAATTAATACGTTTGCCACCTTCAAATAATGCAAAAATATTGTAAAGCAGATGTTCAAAAGTGTGTTAAATTTATTTATTTACCTGTTATTTAAGTGTTATAGATTTATTAACCGTAATGATTTTTACTATAACACCTGCAAAGTTTCATATTTTTAATAACCACAATGTTTATTTACTGTAACACCTGTAAAGTTTCATATGTTTAATAACCACAATGTTTATTTACTGTAACAACTGCAAAGTTTCATTTTTTTAATAATCACAATGTTTATTTACTGTAACACCTGCAAAGTTTCATTTTTTTAATAATCATAATGTTTATTTACTGTAACACCTGCAAAGTTTCATATTTTTTATAACTACAATGTTTATTTACTCTAACACCTGCAAAGTTTTATATTCTTTAATAACCACAATGTTTATTTAATGTAACATCTGCAAAGTTCCATATTTTTTTATAACCACAATGTTTATTTACTGTAACACCTGTAAAGTTTCATATGTTTAATAACCACAATGTTTATTTACTGTAACACCTGCAAAGTTTAATTTTTATAATAACCACAATGTTTATTTACTGTAACAACTGCAAAGTTTCATTTTTTTAATAATCACAATGTTTATTTACTGTAACACCTGCAAAGTTTCATTTTTTTAATAATCACAATGTTTATTTACTGTAACACCTGCAAAGTTTCATATTTTTTATAACTACAATGTTTATTTACTCTAACACCTGCAAAGTTTCATATTCTTTAATAACCACAATGTTTATTTAATGTAACATCTGCAAAGTTCCATATTTTTTTATAACCACAATGTTAATTTACTGTAACACCTGCAAAGATTCATATTTTTAATTACCACAATGTTAATTTACTGTAACACCTGCAAAGATTCATATTTTTAATTACCACAATGTTTATTTACTGTAACACCTGCAAAGTTTCATATTTTTAATAACCACAATGTTTATTTACTGTAACACCTGCAAAGTTTAGTACTTTTATTTTCTGTAAGACGTATACAGTTTCATATTTTTTAATAACTGCATTATTTTGTTACTTTGATATCTGCAAAGTTTCTCATTGTTAATAAAACCCTTAATATTTATTTCTTGTAATAACTAAAGAGCTTCATATTTTGAAAACCGTAATATTTGTTTTCCGTAATTAAAAAACAATTGATTGTTTCTAACCCTCGTCATGTTAGGATGCCAAACAAACCTTGTGTTGCCACGAGGGGTGACTCATTTACCCAGAGCATTTTATTATTTTATTTCCATTTTTTTCATTTATTAATATTTTTTTTGCATGCTATTTTTATGGTTTACACGTTCAGTGCGTTTTCATGAAATGATGATCATAATATAGTTAATTTTATAAAAAAAACCTGTCTATCCATCAACGGACGTGGCTCTCGGGTGACGAGCGGGCTTCTACTGATTCATTTAGTACCTACTCGCAGCCCGATGGCCGATTATCTCACCCCCTCACGCAGCTTTGGTAATAGCGCGAGAGAGTGAGATAGCGCGCATCACGCAGCAGTTGTTGTATATTATACCCCTAGATAATAAAACACTCTTTACATCCAACACTTCGTTATTTATTAAATAACATGTTACACGGTACTGATGTATAATATATTGGAGAGCCAGGATGCTATGCTCCTTTTTATTAAGTCACTGTCCCGGTGGAAAAGCGCAGAATTATTGATATGGTTCCACCGGGCAAGAAATATTATTTGTGGCAAGGAATGATACCTACACATTCGAAAAATATTTTTTCAGATATAATTTAAAATCTAGTAAAACAATATTGTTGAATTATGTGTTCAAAGGTTAAACAGGTATACAAAAAATTCCAACACCGTCAGGTCTCCAGTTAAAAGAATAGTAATGTAATCTTGACAGCCCCTCTTGGCAATGGGAAACGCGTCATACTTGTATCTATACTTCATTTAATACCCGCATTATTGCTTTATCCTGACACAATGCAACTAAACTTTAGCCTGGAAACCTTAATATTGGTTGTAAATTTAACGTTACTTAATTTTAACTCCTGAGATTATTATAAAAAAATTTAAAAAAACTTCGTAGTTATAGAAAATATGTGACCCAATGGATGGTTTTTTTTTAATTATTATAAGTATCTGTATATGTACTTGTTTATTAAGGATTTCAGCATGTTTGTAATAAAGTGTCATTGCTTCTGTGTAATACTTGTTGTTTTATTATTTTTATTAATGTTGATAACTTTAATATTCCTGCCTACAAAGAAATGTAATTTTAATACTTACCTGTATAAATAAATGGTTTTATTATCTAAGATTGTTTAATTACACACCTTCATTATAATCCATTGTTAATACCTGACCTGTTGGTTTAGGAATCAAGTTATTTGGGAATGGTGTGTTGATGGATAAGTTAAGTGTGTTTTGAGTAATATAATGTATTAATGCAAGGAGCGCGTGTTAGGGGTTAAGTGGCTTCCACACGAGCGGGCGGCCCAATACTGAAAAAGCCATGGCGTCGAAAGATCTTTTCTCGTGTGTAAGAGCTATTAGGACGTGTGATTAATGAAGGAATGATTAGTGGTTTGCACGCGATCGTTTGGCCTAATTGCTGGGTGGCCCAGAATTGCGTTTTAACGCTACACAGGTTTCACCAGTGGTGTGGTATATCTATGCAGAGGTCATATAGATATGGACATAGCCGAGAGCGTACGTCCAATGGATCGCTCCTACTTGCTACAGTTGTCACTCTTGTCTAAGACTGAGTCATACCTGCTCTATTGCGATATTACCCATTCCTGATATATTCGTTCGGCGGTATTACGTTATTTTCACCGTTCCCGGATATTAAGTGTACCTGCTGAATGTTTGCATCGCGAGGTTTCCAGCAATGGGGGGTGGGGGGAGGGGGGAATAAAAATAATAATTTTATGGTATTTCTTAAAAAAATATCATTATACAAAAAGACAAGTATACCATACAAATAAAAAATTGTAATTCCAGGTTTTCACTGAACGATCCACGAGACGAGGCAGAAGAAGTTCTCGCATAATTGTATTCATTCATTTTGTTCTATACGTTTTACAGTAAGTAGTGTATTTGAATAATGTCGCTCAATCTTAAATACCAGTGCATTTAGTTTTATTTTCTAAAGTTACTTTTCATAGTTAAAATAATTGTCAAAGTTTCAATTTTACCCTCCAAATGTATGTCCGGTCGGTTATAAGGTTAGAATTTTAAATGTAAAACAAGGATCAGCTTTACCTTACAAAACTGTATATTTTGTTGATGGTAAACTATAAATAAACG